>JANBSE010000154.1:0-17380 GCA_027578475.1 Coemansia sp. RSA 2607
GGGCATTTATGCAGATTGCATGGAGGTAAAGTAGGGTTACCGGGCATTTGTAAAATACAGCCGAAATACATTCCCCCCAATTCGTGATGCAAATGTTTATTTCCCGCAAAGTGTTTTGAATAAATTTATTTTTTTTACTCATGCTTATGCTTGCGTGGGGGACGTATGGCTTAGTAATGTTCGTATCGGCGATTGAGGGCGAGGATGAAGATAAAAAAAAAGAAATAGATGTCAATGTTGCGCATAAATTCAGGCAGAACGGGCATGCGGGAGACGCGAGGCATGCAAGAATTTTGTGTGTATTGAGAATTGACCAGGATGAGCTAAAAAGGGGTAGTATAAGAGGGAGGCGCAGCAGTGAATGTACATTGTTTGCGTCTCGGCAGAAAAAACAAAACCACCAGGAAGAGAGATGCTGGCCGGATGCGAATGCGACATGGAACATGGTATGCATGAAAAAAGATGTGTGTGTGTGTTTCTTTATAGCGGCTGGATATGGAGGATGTGGTGATGAGGCACAGGGTGTGGTTGCCGGACTGGTGCCGAGAGCAGAGGGAGGAGGGAGGGGGAGGGAGGTCGTTCTTGGCACGTATAAAGAGCAGGCCGGCCACCAGGCAGCGCGCACTCGGGAGTCGGATCACTTGTTCCGTTTGCACCTCTTTCCTCCAACCGCACACACAACACCAAATCACACACACACACACACACACACACACGCTTGACGATGTACAGCCATCACGGGCACCACGGGCACCACAACCACCACATCAGCCATATCCCCAACCACCACGGGCACCACCACCACGCACACCACTCCAGCCACATCCCGCACCACGCACACCACTCGAGCCACATCCCGCACCACACGCACCACCACTTCCGGTCGCACATCGTGCCGAGCTCCGCGCGCCCCGGTTACTCGGCCATCCTGCGGCACCCGGACCATCCCGACGGGCGTCTTTCGGACGAGCACAGCAACGTGCACACGCTGTACGACCTGCTGCAGCGCGCAATCAGCCTATACCCGGGAGCACCTTTCCTGGGCTCCCGGCCGTACCAGATCACCAAGCAGGCGTTCGGCGAGTACCAGTGGCGCACGACGCAGGAGGTCGGCGACATGGTGGAGCTACTGGGCCAGGGGCTGGATAGCGTGTACGAGCGACACGTGGGGCGCGGGACCGGCGACGGGTCCGTGCAGATGCCCCTGGGGATATACGCGCGCAACCGGCCCGAGTGGATCATCAGCGAGTTCAGCGGCTTCCGGTCGCGGCGGTACTCCGTGGCGCTGTACGATACGCTGAGCAGCGACTGCGTCGAGCACATCGTCAACCACGCGCAGCTCGCGGTCATCGTGTGCTCGATCGACAAGGTCTCCACGCTGCTGGCCGTGCGCGCCGCCATGCCCTGCCTGCGCGTCATCGTGTCCATGGACCCGCTGACCGGCCGCGCCACGGGGTCCGCCGCGGCCTCGGGGTACTCCATGAGCAGCATCCGCACGCTACACAAGCACGCTGAGGCCCAGGATATCGTGCTGATGGATCTCGATGCGGTCATGAACCTGGGTCGTGCCAACCCCTCGGCCCCGCGCCCGCCCACCTCCGCCGACGTGTGCACCATCGCGTACACCTCGGGCACCACGGCCGTGCAGAAGGGCGTGGTCAGCAGTCACGCGAACTACGTGTTCGCTGCCAAATCACAGGCACGCGCCATGCCGCTGGCGCACTCCACGTACCTGTCGTTCTTCACCCTGGGCAGCACCTTTGAGCGGGCCATCATCTACACGGGCATGCTGGGCGGCATGCGCATTGGCTTTGCGTCCGGCGACATGGCGCGCATCTCCGAGGACGCCCAGGCCCTGCGCCCCACCGTGATGGCCGGCGTGCCCTACCTGTTCAACGACATCTACCACCGCGTGACAGCCGCCACTATCTACGCTCCCGGGATCACGGGCGCCATGGCGCGCACCGCCGTAAAGCAGAAGCTCTCGCGCCTGGAGGCCGGCAAGGGCGGCGTCAAGCACTCGTTCTGGGACCGCCTGGTGTGCAACCGCATGGCGCAGTTCTTCGGCGGCCGTCTCAAGCTGCTGATCTCCGGCGGCGACCCCATCGACGCCCGCGTCATGGGCTTCCTGCGCGTCGCCATCTCCTGCCCCATGCTGGAAACCTACGGCGCCGCCGAGTGCTGCTCCGCGGCCACCGCCGGTTTGCTAGCTGATAAGTCGTCGGGCCACGTCGGCGTGCCCCTGCCCGGCGTCGACGTGTGTCTGCGCGACGTGCCTGAAATAGGCTTCCTCACCTCCTCGCACCCGCACCCGCGCGGCGAACTGCTGGTGCGCGGGCCCAACGTCTTCGCCGGCTACTACAAGGACGAAGCGCGCTCACATGTGTCGCTCGACGGCGAGTGGCTGGCCACGGGTGATCTGGCCCAGATCAACGACGACGGCAACATTGAGATCATCGACCGCAAGGACAACGTCGTGCGCATCGCCGAGCCCTACGACCAGTGCGTCGCCCTGGAGCACCTCGAGACCGTGTACAGTCGCCACCCACTGGTCCACGATATCTTTATCACCAGCCGCCCGGACCACCCGGATCTCGTCGCCGTCGTCGTGCCAGTCATGGACGCCTTCGTGCCGCTCGTCCAGAAGATCACCGATAATCGCTCGGCCCCCATTGAGCATCTCGCCAATGATCCACAGGTCATCGGCGCCATGCAGGTCGTGCTGTACCAGCATGGCAAGAAGGCGCGTCTGCGCTCGTGTGAGATGATTGCGGCTGTGTACTGCGACCTTGTGCCCTTTGATATTGAGGGCAATTGTCTGCTGACCCCGACGTACAAGCTTAAACGCCGCGTTGCTACCGACTACTACCGCAAGCAGATCGAGGCCATGTATGACCAGCTGAGCGACAAGAACAGCGCCACGTCCAGCAGCAGCAACGGCGCCTAACTCTATTTTTACTTTATATTAAGTCGTCTTGTTTATACAGAGCTTGCACATAAGCTTGTCAAAATAACTACGATTTTCAATTTATTTGAATATACAGGGTTCGCAAAAAGTCTTAGGCATTGGTATTTTCTTACTATAGAACAGCGTATGTGTTCAATATTAAAATAACAAATATCGTGCACGGTTCTAATGATATTACTAACGTTGTTGTTTCTTTGCTAGTTTTTAAGATAATAATTTATATGTAATTTTTAAATAATAGTAATTTTTTGAAAAAAAAAAATTGATTGCATAAAATGAATAATACAAAAGTACAGCGACGATCTTTGTTATGCACTCAAACAAAAAGTACAAAAGTAAACACCGCAATTTTTATAGGATTAGTAAAACACATAGCGCTCTTGCTATCAATACAATTTAAACTGGAGATTGATAATACCGAATTAAAAATAAGTTGTTTAAGGATGCCACTTGATATAGACAATCATCTCTTACATTTATTGATATTAACATTGATGCTATATTTCGGTTGCCTAAGAAAAGTCCGGCAACTAATAATACACTGTTTGCAAGTGCATCTTGCTTTTTGGTGATTATAATTATAATTGTTTTAGATAAAGTCTTGGCGCTGAAAAGCTTAGTTGTAAATGTGTACTCCATCAGTTAGGTGATGAGCGTAAAAAATAATGAATAGTTCTCAGCTTTATTTTCTTCAATATTAAAGCTATTCTAATAAAATTAATAATGTAAATTACATACACGCACAACAATGTATGTATACATTTTTATTTGATTTGAATGACTATTCGTCAAGCAAATAGTTTTTAAAATTTTATTGCTAGAATTTGAAATTTGATGCACTAATATTATCAAAAAATTGTTTCATCAATATTCTCTTATCAGGGTGACATAATTTACTCTTACTTTGTTTATCAAATTTATGTTGATAATTTTATAATTTGGCTTACTTTCGAATTAAAATATTATCTATGAGCAGCGGAAGCTTCAACCTAAGTAAAAAATTTTGACGATCAGATTTTATCAGGAATTTGCTTGGGCACACTAGTTAGAGTATAGCTCTCAGAGTAGTAAAGTAAATTGTATAATATTTTACTAGCATATATCTACCAACGATGCCTATACTTATGTAAATTTTGGTTTGATTTAAAAAATAGCTACAGGCGGTACAAAAATTATTTTTTTGTCTTCATGCTAAAAAAATGTCTAAAAAATTCGAGCTTGATTGCCACTAGTCAAACTACTCAAATACTTGTCTTAATGCATAAACAGCTAGGTGCCATTATGTTATTTAATAATAAACAAATGTGTATTTAAATATTAAGTTGATGTCAATGTCTAAAACTTTATGCGAACCCTGTATACAGGGCTGTCAAAATGTTTCTGAAACAACATTCAAATTATTTAATATCACAATATACGTTTGTTTATTATTATTATTAATCTACTTCTACCTTTTTATTAATTGGTATAAACAATTGTTAAATATGCTGGAATGAAGGCAATTGGAATTTGAGTTAAAATGTTATCATAAGCACCAAAATTGACAAACATTATTATGCATAGACTGTGTCTACTCCTTAAAGTTATTTTAATTTTGCACAATGCAAAGCTTAACAAGTACACTATTACTTGTTATAATTTTAGTATTTAATAAAAAATAGTAAAAACTTTATTTTTAATTTTAATACAAAGTCAATGGGGTATCAAACTATGCTAATGTGTTGTATGCATTAATTGACTAATCATATACTGCCTATATAAGCCTTGTCAATATGATGCTACTCTGTGATTTAGGGTTGACTTTTCTTAGCCATTGATATATACACTTATTTATTTGAAAATAAGCAATGTAGCATTGAAAATACTCTATAATTAGTGTCAAAAAAATATAAGCTAAATGACAAGTAGTAGAAATATCAGACGTAATACTGTTAATTCCTTTGTATATTTTTTAATATGGCAGATTTCTTGTGTATGTGTCAAAATAATTAATATAATTTAATTGACTAGAATGCACATTTTGATAATTATAAGCAAAAAATAGTGATGCTACATATTGAAAATTACATTATATAATATTTTTTGTAAAATTAATTTTAAAAGGTTGCAACCAGCTTCTTGATTAACATATTAAAAAGAATTAGAGAAAATACTAAAATGTATATTACAAAAGTATTTGCAAAAGCAATCAAGTATATTACATTTTGATATTAATTTTTTTATAAATACATTTTTATTACTTTTATTGCATTTTTATAAACAATGAACAATGTAGTTTTTTATTAATTACAAATGTAGTTAAAAATTAAACTTTTTAAATAAAGTACTATTGGAAAAACTATAAAAATTTATTAATTTTTTTAAAAAATGTTTGCCAAAAAATAAAAGTATTTTTAAATGCAACATGTACAAATATTAGATATTATTTTTGAGAAAAAACATATGCATTGATTAGTAACTACATTTAAAGGGTATATTGCGGATATGTGTGTTGAGTATGAGTTGATATTAAATTTGGATCTTGTTGGAAACAACATTGAAGAAAGATAAATAAGACAAGTGTACAACTGTTTGTGTAGCATTTGGCAAGAGTTAGTTAGACATGTAAAACTAAACTATTGGGACTTAAGCTGAGATTGAGAATGATGTTAATATTAATTGAATAAGTAACAAGTCAAATGCTTTTCTTATTAATTAACTACTCAAAATTCTCCAAGACAAATTTTTTACTAAATCTTTCTTACTATGCTTTATAAAAGTGTTGCCTGATACTCAAATGCTATCAGAGCAAGATTGTTCAAGGCAACATGTACATCTTGGCATCATGCTGAGCATGTGCAATCACAAAGACCATGATTGGTTGAAAGGGATAAGGTGTTATTAATAATAAAGATATTAACAGCAAATAAAAATAAATTAATTAGGGTAAGATGAATAAGAAATATTTTCTATTTAATTGCGATGAGAACTACATTTTTTTGGTGTGTCAGAAAAAATGAATTAATGCACTAGTCATTTACAAATGGTGACAACTTTTAAGTAAACAAAGCTACACACATGGTTCTATATTATACCCTTACTTTTATATAAAAAATAGTTGTATTGTATTTACACTACTTGCAGAAATATTACTTTATTGTGACAAATGTCACATGTTAAATGTCAAAAACACTGATTTACTTTTTCCTGCCACTGTATATCTAATTATGAACTTGCAAAGCTAGTAAAATACTATTTAAATGCTGTTTTGTATCTTAGGTACTTTAAAAATAGCAATAATATATTCAGTATACTTAACTATAGTAAAGAGTCAAAATTAACTCATTGATTACTGTTTTTCATTTTATGTCATCCAAATTTTAACTATAGTTTTTTATTACTTTATTTTATTATCTAAATAAATTAGCAAACTCCAAACTGTTTACCTAATATTTCTAGTATTCTACTCTATAAAATGTATTTTTAATATAGTATAATAGAATCAAAATAAAACATTCCACATCCTAATAGTTTTTATATAGCATTTAAATATAGCAAGATGTAAATGATAGCATAAAATAGAATGTAAAATAAGTTTGTGACAGCTGCTTGCCTCCTTGTTAAAAGTATATTTGAAATGTTAGGAGTACCAGCCAGCAGCTACAAACTGCAAACACAGCTACCAGAAAAGTAGATGTGGTTTAAGTATGTCTTCAATGCTGGCAAATTGCTGTTGATATGTCAGCCAGTTTTGTAACACATGTTAATGTTGGCTGTGAGTGAGTGTGACAGATCAGATTATAATTAAAATTGTTATTAAAAATGATAATGACAGATAATCTGATTAGTTTTTATTTTACTAAAAGTTTAATGCCATAAATTTATTTTCCACTTTAAAATAACATCAATTGTTATAAACACTCCCTGTGCATGATTTGCTGTTCTTTTGTTTTTAAATTATTAGAAGCTGTATATGTCAGTTAGTGCAGCTTGGTAGCAATTAGTTTGATGTTTTTGATAATACATTAGTTTTTAGATGTTTACAATGTTTTTATTTTTTTATTTAAACAATCAACGTTGAAGTTTGCAACTGAAAATAAAATCAAAGTTTTGTTTTTAGAAAACTTTTTGCATGCCTAGTCATGCACCTGTTTTCATGCTGCAGACAATATAAAATTAGTTTGTCATTTTTGGAGACACACATGCATTTACAGATGATTTTATAGTTTTCATGCCATTCAACTTAACATGTGTTGAATAGCATAAGTTGGTTACAATTGAATTTAGTTTTTTAGTGACACACATGCATGTGCAGATGTTTTTTTTAATGTTGTCATGTCATTCAAGGCAACTTGCACTGAGCACTGCAACTTGGTAACAATTTATTTGATGTTTTTAGAAATAAAATTATTTGTTGAGCTGTTCCCACAGTTTTCATTCCATTCTATGCAACTCACACTGAGTGCCGCAACATTTTTAGCTATTTATTTTACATTTTGGGAAATGAAATTATTTGTTGAGCTGTTCTCACTGATTTCAAGCTGTTCACTGCAAAATATGATGTATGTTACCAAACCATTTTTTAAATAGAATACTATACGGCCCCGTTTTTTACAAAAGTTTGAAAGAATTTTTGACACACATCTTCATCAGTCTACATCTGGTTAACTTATCAAGCATTTCATTAGCTTTTAACTATTCTCTCAGTTATCAATTCAATCATGTCTGCCCAAACAAAGATTAACGACACTTCTGGAGTAACTGTCCTCAAACTACCACTGTGTGTTGTTTGGCACAGTCAGAAACATTTAGCTAAACTTGAGGAGCATGTCAAAAAGGTTAATGAATTGACTACGCACACCTACCAGTTTAGTCGTTATATTTTTCTCAAGGAAAGTGATGATCCTAATTTCGACGTGACTTCTTTCATTACACAGACCTTTTTTAATGAAGTGCTTCTGTCTTTGACCACTCAGAAGCACTATAAAGTTAAAGACCACACGCAGGATTGCTGGAATATAATTGATTGCCACCTACAAGACTACATGGGCATGGCTGGCATTCAGCTATTTAAACTGAGAAACAGGAGTTTGAGTGTGATGTATGAGGCTCAGCAACTTGTTAGTGCATATGAGAACAACATGGCAGCACATATCTGTGACTACATTTGGACTGTTGCCAATAAGCTACCAAACATTAAAACTCGGAAGGAGGATCGGTTCAATCAACTAACAGCGATGGGCATCGATTCGAATGATATTCGCAAAAATATCTACAGGGAGATTACGAACCCAGCTAAACTTGCGAAGCAGGGCATCTTGCGCGGCAGTCACCTGACTAATTCGACAATCGACGATGGCACCCGAAATCAGCTGAGCAGCTTGAACGAGGTTTTTGAAGCTTACCCTGCTAAGTGTTATGCTGAAGGGGCAAAACACACGTGGGATAACCTCATTATCGACATTGAGGTTGATTCGCAGCTTTATCCCAAAAACCACCTTTGCGCATTTTATAAGCTTGTCCAGCTGATGGGTAAGAAGGGCATGTGGGTACCACAAGTTTCCCCATTGCGGACTTCATGGGTCCCTGTGCATACACATGTGGACACAAAAATCCTGTGTACAGAGATTCTTGACATCTCATACAAATCTACTCTTCCGTTCAAGCATGCATGGTCTCAAGTAATTGATGAGAATCACCCAGGTTTCCACCAGTATGACAGCTCAGCTGACAAAAATGGGCATTACTTTTGGGGATCAGTAGACACTGATGGATTCTCAATTAGCATTATCAAGAAAACCCCAACTGAGAAGCAGAGATACTGTGGTGAGAAGAAGATTGGTGATCGTGAGCCTAAGCCTAAGCCTTCTAAGTGCAAGTGCAATGTGAAGTCCAAGAGTGGCAATCAAAAACCAGATTATCCTTCCCTTCCTGAAATACCATACATTCATCACCTTTCACAGGATGAACTTTGTCAAACAGAGGGCAAGGTACTGCTTCTTGACCCAGGCAGGAGGGTCATTTTGCATGGTATCCACAAGACCAGCACTGCAGAAAACACCAAGAGGTACTGGCTGATCAAAATGCAGCAAGACAAGCATTGTCAAACTTGTTGTTTTCAAAAAATTTTTGCTTAAGGAGAAGCTAAAGGTCTCTGAGGATGCTGTGCGAAAGGCCAAGGACCACCTTTCCAAAATTTTGAGTCATACACTTGTTATTGCTATTTTTAGTAACTATGTTAAAAGGAGTCTGAGGTGTGGGAGACCCTCAGCAGCTTTTATTCAACTATCAGCACCATACAAATAGACAGTTCGCACCCAGTTAATGACAAACATAAGGAATACCAAGCCAAGGAACAACCTGCGCAGCCAGAGAATACAGTGACAACTACTCCGCATGCTCCAACCTACCTTGAACGTGGCCCACTAAACTATCCACTGCATCGGAAGTTGCGCCTATCAGCCTACATCAACAAGAAACGCGCAGATGCTTATGTTGCTTGTAATATTTGAAAGTGGTTTACTAATGACACCATCATTACCATAGGCAACTGGAGTGCTCAATCAACTCACTATCATCCTCCTCAGCATGACATAGGACTGTGCAAGATGTTTCATAAGCATAGATTCCATGTGCTCCTCATTGATGAATTCAAAATGTCCAGTCTCTGTCCAGCATGCAAGACTGGAGAACTGAAAAAGTTCCATTATGTCAAGAATCCATGCCCATACCACTATCGAAAATGTCTAGCTAATGGTAAGAGTACTAATGTTCTCTGCCACAGGTTGCTGCAATGTCAAAAGGCAGACTGCAGAAAACTTAGACCTAACAACAATGACACAAATTATGACAACTACAAGGTTTATGATTAATTTTTCCCGTGCTTTAATGTTTCATTTACATGACAAAGTTGAACTTTATCAGCATTACGTTTCTATACCTTATAATGTTTATCTGTACAAAACACATTTTCACATAATTAAATTCCAGTTCCTGTATTCATTTTTAAGTCTAAAAGCTTGCTCAAATTCTTTGATAAAAATGCTTATTAGGCTAGAAAATGAAACTTTAATACTTCTTCAAGGATAAAATGTTGCTTAGCTTGCCAACATACACATGTATCCCAAGTTTTTCTTCAAAATATCTAGTAACATCCATGGAAGTTCCCATAACTACCAGTGATACTTTGACAGACACAGTATAGCTAGTCCTACTTAGTTGGCTTTAAGGGGCAAAACTTTTTTGTGTTGACTCACCATGGACACAATCTTTTAGCAACATAATGCACTGTAACACAACTTACACTAAGTGTCTTAACATTTTTTGATATTTATTGCCATTATTAACACACTGGAATATGCTGTTCTCACTAGCCTTGCTGATAGGATTTATGGTAGGCTGAGAGAAGAAACAATGAAATAAGTAATTATCTGAGCAGAAAGTTAAATTTAATTGGATGTGTATAAGTAAATGAGTTTATTAGCTGAATTTAAGTTAATAAAGTTATCATAATTTAAGCAGCTCAAAAAGGGTATTAATGCAGAGGTCATTTTCAAATGCCCATAACTTTTTACTGGAAAACAAGTTCTTGGCAGAAAAATGGTCATTGGTAACTTGGCTTTGATGATTGTTAAATAACTGCCCTGCATTGTAAATGCTTTCAGCCATATCTTTTAGTAAATCAGCTGAAGGGGTATAGCTTTGCGGTGGGATAGGGAGAAGCAGAAAGTTTGTGGAATTAAATTTAGCTAGCATAGTCACCAGCACATAGTTGTTTGCCGTGTGAACAAAAAAGTTGATGTTGGTATTATAGTGATACGATTGAGGTGTGTTTAGAATATCGAAATGAGAAAGTTTGTTATGAATTCACTGAAGGATATATTTATGCATTGATGAAGATATGTTGTCTATAAAAAGAACTAATCTTTCTGATCTTAAAGTATGTATCCATGTTCTCATCACATATAGTACTGATTAGCTGCTTCTTCCAAGAACCTTTAGTCTTAAACTCTGACTGGCATTTATGCTTATTCTCAAACTCGATTGGCAAGACATTATTAAATATAGCTTTACCGCCAATAGTCTGCAGCCCATGCCAATAGATGCCAGCAATCATAAGTAGAGTGAAATGCTTCAAGAATGTATAGTCGTCACTAAAAATGACTTGTGACTTGTTCAAGAGACTGAAAGGAACAACATTTTTGGCATTAATATTTTTGGCACAAGCTATGCGTTGCTCAAATGGAATTCGCTCATGGATATCCTGGCCAGTGTGACAGATCAGACTAGCAACTCGTGACACTGACTCTCCTAAAAAATCGCGATGGCGTGTGGTTATGTTAACATGCATGGGCTGTGTAATTTCCGCCGTAGTAAGGAAATCAAGCAGTTGCTGCACACGATCTCTATCAAGAGGGGTAGACCTCACTGCTTTAGCTGATGATCAGATTATTCCAACAACATTCTCACGGTTGGTATGGTTAGCTAGGGTATCCTTGCTATTGTGGTCTGCAGGTATCAAGTCAAGTATGCTGATGGCCAAAGTTGGGTTATTCTGATTCAGCATCAACTGCTGGAACATCCTAGCCTTCTCATCAATTGCAACACTGTTCTTTATGTGTGTAATCCATGAAGCAAGGATTAAAGCATAATCTTTGTTGTGAAGAAAGTCTTTCAGTATGTCAAGCTCTGGCTGAAAGTATTCTTTCATGATGGGGTGAACATCAATCTCCTCTCAAACAGGTGAGGGATCATTATGATGCTTATAAGATTTGAGTGTATACCTGTGACTTTGAAGAGCTGCACAAAGCTGGGGTGAATATGGTTGTTCTTCTTGTTCTGCAAGTTCAGAAACCTGTTTACCCTTATCTGGCAGCACCAGTTGCTGTCCACTAAGCTCAGTCTGCTCAGCTATTTGAGAATCATCTGTTTCACTATTATCCCCCATCTCATCAGCCTGCTTGCACCACTTAATCTGCTTAGACTCATTGTTATCATCCTCCACATTAGGATCTCTGCAATCATCATTGCTAGTATCGTCATCATTGCCTGTTTTATCAGGCTTGTTGGACTGCTTAGCCTGTTTGCAATGCTTGAATTGCTTTCAATGCTTGACTTCAATCAAATCCTCATACTCATCAGTCACATGGGACCCCACATATTCACCCGAGTCATTAGGCTGGTCAATACCATCATGCTTATTGTGCTGATTAGGGTTTTTAAGCTTCTTGGACAGCTTGCGACATTCCGCCTGCTTAGCCAGCCTTCCTCTATTGGGCTCATCACCTATATCACCAGAGTCAGTGTCCTTGTCAGCTTTGTCAAGCTTCTCCATCTGCTCAATCTGTTCATGCTGCTCTTCCTCTGCAGGTTGATTGTGCTGCAGTTTCTGTTTTTTTTTAGTCTGATGCTGCTGCTGCTTGGACATGTCAAAAAGCATGTTAATCTTTTAAGAAAGAAAGAAAGTAAATAGAATTTGTAGCTGGTATTGCAAGTTGACAGTAATTTGGCATGTGCGAATTCAAGTATGTATGCTTGGTAATAAAAAAGTATACTTTAAAGTTCAAGGTTACAAAAGTTGGACATATTGCCATTGCTCACCTACAAAAGTGAGCAACCATAGTTTTCAATTGTTTACTGTTTGTTTGTGTTTGGCAAAATAGTGGGTTATTATTGTGGCTTCCATATTCCTTTGTCTAAACTCTACAAATTCAAAAAAATACAGTAAACAATAGCATGAGTCACCGGTACTTTAAATAAAAATGATTGTTTCAGTGTTAAAACAGGTTCTAGTTATTAGGTTACATGGAACCATAAAAAATATTATAATGCATTCTTTGCCTGAAAGTATTGATCTGGTACTCTTATTTGTATATCTGTATCCCTTAATGTCACTGTCATGTTTATTTCATAAACCAATTCAACTTAAAAATCTACATGTTGGTAGTCATCAACTTTTGTCCCACAAAGTAAACATTAATGACAGAGGGCAATTGCACATAACTGATAATTCCAATGTTAAATGTGTAATGAGCATAGTGCTTTTAGTGAATGATAAAATATATTGAGCTATAAACATGTAAAATAAGCATTGAGAGATATTAAAAAGTAAAGCTTTCTTGCCTTGAGCTCTCCAGGTGAGTGGCTCATAAATAGTCACCATTGCTTCCCATGTCTGGGAACCTCCTGGGCCACTGTGCTTTAACTGTTGAAATTTTGTGAATCTAATCACACTTTTCTTCACGATCAGCACTGTGCTCTGGAAGGCTCTAGCAAGTTCTTTCCATCACATTGTTTCCTTAATGACTCACTCTCAAGTTTTGGCTTCTCAGTAGCTAATGAGTCACATTAGCTCCTCTCTTCAAGATATGACTCACATTGGCTTCTCCAATTTTTCGTCTCTTATTGCCCTTTTCTATAAAAAACCTCAAGTCTCTCAGCTTTTCATCTCAAGTCTCTTTAGTTCTCTATCTTCTTTCCTAACTCAATATACTTGCTCTTCAAAGCTTCGTTTATTTCTTCACTTTGTGTTGGTAAGTCTTGCATAGGGAGCATATAATCTGCCAATTTTATCATGCCATGGTCACTGTTTTCTGCATCGACGTTAGTTGAGGTTCCAGTTCCCATTAGAACCAGAGTTACCAGCATCATTGCATGGATCAATATCCCAGCCAGAGTAAGTGGCAGAGTTGCCTAAATCATTGCTATCGTAAACCTATCAGCCAGAGTTAGTGCCAGATATCATCAAGAACAAATCTTCATCAGAAATGAAGATTGATGCAAGCAACTCTGGTACTAACTCTGGCTGGGAGGTTTATGATAGCAATGGTTTAGGCTCCTCTGCCACTTACTCTGGCTGGAATATTGATTCACATGATGTTGCAGGCAATGCTAGTTCTAATGGGAACTGGGACCTCAACTAACATTGACGCAGAAAACAGTGACCATGGCATAATATAATTGGCAGACTATACACTACCTATGCAAGACTTACCAACCCAAAGCTTACTCGAGGCCATACCAAATGACTTCAAGTTTCAATCTATTTAAATATACCTTCTTCAATTACAACTATCAAACCAAATGTCAAAGATACATGGTTACAAGTTATTAAGCTCATGTGAGGTAAATAAATGTTGTGGTCACATGTGCTTGGCATAAGGCCAAGCTTGTACATGCCACCTTGAATGAGCTTGCCCTGATAGCATACAAGCATTAGGGAATGCTCTTATAAAGCAGTGTGAGACAGACTTAAGAGATAAGTTTGTTTGGTTGAACTTAAGTAAAGGTGGTCCACAATTTACCTGACATTAGTTGAGGTTATGAGAATAAAAAAGCATGATTATTATTCAACATTTTTTAGCTTCTAGACTGTTTCTCTTCTTATCTGTCAATATGATTCCTACTTTTTTGAACTTTTTAGTATTCTTCATGACAAGGAGGTGTGCATCAACTATTTAGTTAATTAAGGGTGTTTTTACAACCATCCAGAATGTCTAAATTGTTGTGGACCTATGGGTAGGAAGTTTAAACTCTACTAACACAGGAGCAGAAAGTGCAGAAAAACAATAAATGTTATAAATAATTTTTTTTTTAGCAAAATAGCAACTTTCAGTAAACCAGGCACTTCTTATTGAATACTTTTAGTTTTCTCAAGAAAATGGAACAGTAATCAGCAATCTTACAGGACACAGTACAGCTACTGTATTTAATTATATTAAACAGTAACATTCTCTGGTTGCCAAACATCTTAACTGGACTCAAGAAATGATTGGAGGTGAAGATGACATTGTTGAAGTATGTGAATTAAAATGTGGTAAGTAAAAATATAACAGCAGGCATGCAGTGGAAGGTGTCTGGGTAGTAGGTGTTGAACAAACTGCAAAAAGACATGCTTTTATGGAAGTTGTTGAAAATTGGTCAGCACCTACCTTATTAAAAGTTCTCACTAAAAATATCTGCAAAGGTTCTATAGTTCATACTGATCTCTGGCATGGTTACATTGGAATTCAGGTAACCCTAGGTTTTAAGCATGCTACTGTTAACCACACAAACAACTTTGTCAACCCAAATACAGGGGTCCACACTAACAGTATTGAAGGGACATGGAATGGGATTAAACTACAAACATCTTCAAGATCTAGAACAAAGGCTGAAATGCCTGGACATTTAACTGGGTTTCTCTGGAATTGCCAGAATGCAGATAGTCTCTGGGATTCTTTTCACATGTGTTTTTATAAAAGAGCAGAACATGCTTAGTTTAAAGCTTTATTATTATTTATTTAAATAAATTTTTATTTTTAAAAATTTATTGAATTTAAACTTGAGTAAATTTTAGCAACATGCTGCTTGGTTAGAGCTAGGTGGTCAGAAGATTTTTATTTTTTTATCACCCAAAACATCTCAAAATTGTCACATGAACTGTGGACCATCTATACTAATGGTGATCCATAATTTGTTAGGTAATTTCAAAAAGTGACTCCGTGCCCTGATAATTCTTGATTTCATATAACTTTCTAATAACTAAAGTTGCACTTGCAATAAAATTTGCAACATGTTCAATTACAATATGACTGTTAAATACTAAACTCTATTGTCTTTATCTATTCTACTTACTGAGATATTACCTCTAAAATTGATAACTTAAAAACATTGATGTGCTTCTTTGCTTCTCTATATCTCTTACATGGCTGGCAAAAAAATTCCAGGAATTCTACTTTTTGAATAAAAATTCTATGTTTCTTGTTTATAAAACAACTAGTAATTTCTAGCAAAATTTTGATATTACATACACATGTGTGATTTAACAATTTTTGAGATAATAAAATATAAAGATAAAAAATTGATTTTCATACTTATAATAATGCAATCACAAAATAATTAAAAAAATAATCTTCATTTTGAGCTGCAACAAAAATGTATTTTTCTAAAGCTACAATATTGTAACACAACATGTAACACACTTTCAAATAATGCATTTTCTTTTTACATTTGCTAGTACAGAAACCAAACTATTTTATTCAAGATTATTACCAGATTTAAACATTTACTTTATAAAAAATTAAAAATTAGTAAAAAAACATTATGAATAAAAATTTTATGAAAACATACTAACAAAACTCAAAATTTAGCAAGCATGCTCAACTGTTGGATGAAAACAAATTTTATTGTGTAAAAAAAATTAGCTGCAGTAGATAAAAGCATAGTTTTATACTTAATTGACTTGATATTAAAATCAAATAATAAGATGTTGTTTTATCTTGCACAAAAAACAATATAAGTTTTTATTATATTTAAATTAATTAGGGTAACTTTTGAGCTTTCTATTGTGCAAAAGTAAAATAAATTTATGCTGTAATCAGATCCTATGCAAAAATGATTTTCAATTTTGGCAAATAAAAAAGTTTTAAACTCAGATTTTAATTATCTTCAATCCAGAAAATGAAATACTTGTTTAAACTAAATAGTTATATTCTACAACCTGATTGTTGAAAAATAGTTAAAAGTGTATTGAGATGTTGAATTATTTCCATATTGCTTCTCAAAACTTTTTGCCAGCTCTGTATCTAGGCAAGCTTATTAAAGGTAACATTTACAAGCTCAGCAGCACACTAAGTTGTACATGTATGCCTCTTACCAAGCATGTTTAATCACAGGATAGAACCCTTTATTTAGAAACATTTTTAAACAACTTTCGTTGAAGTCTGTATTAGCAATATATTAAAATGTACCAATAAAAAGTTTGCTGTCCATTTTACCAATATTCAAATTATTGCAAATTAAAGTTTAGTACTTTTCATAAAAGCACATGGCAAATAGCATTGCTGCGTTTTTGTATTATTTATTTTAGGTTATCATTTTTTCAAAAATCTATTATTTTCAAAACAAGTATAATTTATTAACTTTAACACTACAATACAGCCAAATTTTAAGTGGAAATCCATACAGAAAAAAAGAAGCTAAAAAAGTTGCCTACATACTAGTTATTATCCACGGGAAATTTAGGGTTTTTCATGTGGAAACCTAATATTATTTTAATTTAAGGTAGCTTCAATATATCTGGATAAATAAAATTAAAATATTCTAAAATTTATACAGCTACATGCCCCGCCTGCCTGCCACCAACAAACCCTGCTGTGTGTTTGCTCTGCTGCCCTGTCACTTGCCCTGCTGCCCTTTTGCTTGATCAACTAGTGTTTTGCTTGTCTAATCAGCTTGTCTCCTGTTAAGTAGCTTGCTCAGTTATGAGAAGCACACAAGATATTTGCCTGTAACCACCAGTGGCAGTAAAATACAGCTGCATACCAATGACAGTTGTTGATAGTGTCTGTGCTGCTCACCAGTGGTATTGGCTTGTTGTGGTGATCAAGATTAATGACGATCAAGGACGCGGGCGCTCGGAATAAAAGAGCAGCCACCCCCGCCGTTAACAAA
>JANBSE010000155.1:0-17177 GCA_027578475.1 Coemansia sp. RSA 2607
TTTACGGCGGCCGGGGATCGTAGATCGTGTGATCTACCTCGAGCGTCAGGGACGGCCGCGGATCGGGAAGCTGATCGCGGACTTGTAAGTGGATCATTGGTAATAGGCGGAGAAGAGGAGAGGAGGAAGGAAGCGTTGCCAATGCGTAGTTGTCGAGGTCGTGATTAAAGGCAATTGTAAACCGGTGGTGCGTCCAACGGGCCATGCTATATGCGTGGTCGTTACGCGCCACCCAGAGGAGGTGGATGAGCGTAGAGGCGGCAAGCTGGTACAGCTGCTGAAACGCCTCCGCCGTTGGTGAGGAGAGGCCAGGGCGGCCGGCGAGTGCGTCCCACTGGAGCAGGGGGAGTACGACAAACGTGTCTAGCTCCGGCCAGGATGCTGGGAGCAAGGAGCCGACGTTCGGGTACTCGGTAGGGCGGGATGTGCGCTGGTCGGTGCCAGGGGTCGGCGGCTGGGGCGGGGCGCCGGGGGCTGGGCCAACAGGTCTGGCAGGCACAGGGGTAGGAGTCGGCGATGCAATGGGAGCAGCTGCCGAGGCAATGGCTGCGTCAAGTGCTGCTGCGGACTGGGCGTATTCGGTCGTGATCTGGCCGGCGAGAAACCGGGCAAACAGGAGCCAGGTATCGGTGAATTGGGCGCGGAGCGGTGCAAAGGCCCGGCAGATGCCGGTGAGGTGGGCGACGGTTTCGGGGGCTCCGCAGGTGCAGAGGTCGCCGGTGTTCTTGTCGGGTCTCTTGGGAATGTGGCCGAAAATCAGCCGATGCATCGTGTTGCGCATCTGCGGCGGCGCATTGAGGGACTTGATCTGGCGCCAGATCGTGCGCTCTGCTGTGTACCTTGGCAGGTGCAGGCCGGCGCCAGAAACTCGTGGGGTAGGATGCGGCACTGGGCGCGCTGTGTCGAGAAGACGGCGGGTTTTGCCGAGATCATGCCAAGCTGAGAAGGGAATTGGCTTGACCGGAAACAGGTCTGCCATGAAGCCGGCCGGTGCTGGCATGGAGGGGGGCGGTGGAGGCGGCAGTGTCGCTTCTGAAGGGACAGCGTCGGCGTAGCAGTGTGCGGAGGGGGGCGCATAAGCCCAGTTGTTCTGGTAAGGGCGGGAGCGGTGTGCGTCGGTCAGCTGCGCGGTTGATGAGACATGAAGGGAAAGAAGGCGGGTAAGTTTGATCGCAACACGTGCATAGCGGTCAGCAGTGCTGGCAGGTCGAGCTGTCAGGGAGCGCTCGCGCATGTGCTCTGCAACGTCGGCGAGTGCGGCAATCGTGAGGTAAGGTAAGCCGGTCCGGGGGTCACTGTAAAAGGCGCCGAGTTCGGAGTAGAACAGCTGGTGCTCCCCGGAGGTACTGGGGAGCAGTGTGATGACCCCGTTTGTATGTGCGACAGCCGGTCGTGAGGCAGATGCACCGGCGGTTGAGGAAGCTGCAAGGTCGACACGCCAGGCGAGGGTGCCGGTGTGGCAGAACCGAAAGGCGCTGTCCCAGACCGGTGGCCATTGGGACGGGCGCAGGCGGGCCCACCCTAGCGTCTGACTGAATGGGTCGAAAAGGATCCGGCGGAGCACCTCGTCTGGCAGCCTCTGGAGGTGAGGCGACAGTTCTGGGCCAGTTCGGAAGCGGATTTGGTGTAGCCAGAGGCGTTGCAGTAAGGAGAACCACTCAGGAAGTGGTTCAGCAGGCTGTCGTGGTTGTGTGAGCTGGTGGACATAGCGAGCATACAGCCGCACTTGCTGCAGCCGGACCGCGGCATGGGTCGAGATTAGGGAAGGCAAGCCGAAGCCCCCCTGATTGCGCGGTAGGGCGGTCTGTGGGTAGCTCATGAAACCATTGAGCTTGCCCCAGAATATGCGACGTAAGCGTTTGTCTGCAGTGGCGACTTGTTCAGCAGTAAAGGCCTCGAAACGGAATTGGAAGAGAAAGCGTGGAACGATGAAGGTGGCTAGGGCATAGGCGCGGCCGGCTAGGGTATGGTGCTGGCGCACTGCCAGGAGTGCGGCTGACAGCGTCGAGTCAATAAAGGCTTGGCGCTCTGCCAGGCGGGCCTCGCGTGTGACACCGGCACCCAGTCGGATACCGAGGTAGCGCAGCGTCGAGCCTTGAGGAACTGGTGTAACAGGTAAGTCGGCGAGGTCGTCGTCGTCGTTATTGTAAGATAGAATCTCCGTTTTAGAGTTGTTGAATAAAGCCGTTGTTGAAGCACAGTACCAGTCGAGGGCTTGCTGGAGCTGGGGCCAGTGGGAGGGCGAGCGTAAGAACACCGCTGTGTCATCCATGTATAGCATGTGTGTTCTGTGTGCGACTGGTATGTTAATCTCGAAGTTCGGCGAAAGGGCGTTACGGATGGCACAGCCCAGGAGCTCGGCTGCTGCAACAAACAGTACACAGCTAAGGGCGTCGCCTTGGCGTACCCCTCGACGGATTGGGAAGGTGGCCGTCGGTTCGCCGTTGACTACGATTGCAGAGTGGGAGACCTTGTATAAGCAGCGGATAGCATGTCGGTACCTGGCGGGGACTCGAAGGTTTGCAAGGACCGCGAACAGTGCGTCGTGTGAGATCCGATCGTATGCCTTGGCCTGATCCAGGAAGACCAGGGTGCCAGGGGTCTCGGCCGCTTCTAAGTAGTGGCACATCGCCTGAATCTTGAAGAGGCCGTCGGAGATGTAGCGGCCGGGGATGATGGCATATTGCTCAGGAGATATGAGCGGCGCTATTTGGGTGGCAATTCGGCTGGCGAGCGCACTCGTCAAGATCTTGAGGTCGGCGTTTAGTAAGCTGATGGGCCTGTAGTTGTCCAGCGACGCGAGGTCGCCCTTTTTCGGCAGGATCACGATTGATCCTTTCGCGAAGTCGGCTGGTACCAGGTCAGGCCGGCGCAACCAGATGTTGCCCAGATGGCACAGGATGCGGCGGGCTTCAGGGAAGTTGATGTATAGCTCAGCCGGCACGCAGTTAGGGCTGGCAGCTTTGCGGCGGCCAGCACGACGGCAGGTTGCAGCGATGTCTCTCTCAGAGAAGAATTCGGCGGAGACGATGGGCGGGGCTGTCACAGCCAGGGGGCGAGGTGAGCGCTCATGAACGTATTGCCGGTGCAGTGCCAGCAGCTCGGCGAGGCGTTCCTGGTCTGGTGAGGTGGCGGCATACATGGCCGAGTAATAGCGATGGGCGACCGTGCGCAGTTCGGCTGGGTCGGTCACCAAGGGCGCGTTTGGGCTGTAAGCGCCAGGCAGATGGTCGCGTAGGCTTGCTATGTGGTTTGCTAGCCGGGGCGCTAGGTTGCGCTTTGTAGCTGCCGCTTGCCAGCGTGAGTGCCGGTCGCCATGGCGCAGCCAGGTGCGGGCGGCCTTCAGCCGGTTGATGCTGACGTGCTCTTCAGCTAGTGTCAGGGCTGCTGTTTCGAGGGCGGCAAGGGTGTCGCGATAGATCAGGCGTCCCTTGCCCCGCTCTTTGTTGGCAAGGCGCGCGTGTGTCTTGTGCATGTTGCCAAGCTGTCGGTCAAGCCTGGTCAGTGTGCGTTTGTGGTGTGAGCGGGCCGCGGCGACGATATCGTGCAGCAGGGAGGCATAAAACACAAAGTGTTCACGCGAATCGGGGCAACGGTAGAGCCCGGCAGTGTCGAATCGGCGGAGGATGGCAGAGATGGTCGGTGCGAGGATCGGGTCGGCACAGTCGTCTGGCGACATCCGGTAGCCAGTATGGGCAGGGGATTGGGAGTCGGCGGCAGCAGGCAGGGCCAGCAGGAGGGTATCATGGTCGGATGCCTCGCCTGCAGTGGTCGAGTCATAGAGCGTGCCTTGTCGCAAAGCGAGCTGTCTCGGGATGAGAAAGAGATCGATGCGTGAGTTATGATAGGTATGCGGCAACCCATTCGCGTCGATTGTGAAGACCCGATGTGTGAATAGGTGGCGACGGGGGTCAGTATTGGAGTAGGAGCGGCCGTCTGCACGCTGCGGCTCATGGTGGTTGGCAAAGTCGACAACACCCAGTGCAGCCTCGTAGCCCGGGATGGTCCGCAGGCAGTCCGCCTCCTGAGAGCGGGTTGAAAGGTCGGCACGATCGCCAGGGAAGGGGGCGAAATTAAAGTCGCCGGCGATGAGGGGTGTCCAGCCGGCCTCCATGAACCGGTGGACAGCATCCACTATGCTGCGGTGAAAGCGGTAGAAGTCGGAGTCAGCAGAAGTTTGGCCTTTGCGGAACGGTCCGTGGACGGAGACTAGGAGGAGGCCGCGGGCCAGAACAATCGCGAAAGTTGCACGTGGGCAGCTGGCAGCTTCGACAAGCTCAGCCGGGCCGAGCGAGTCATGTACCATGAGGGCAGTGTCGAATTTTGCTGCTGCGGAAACAAGTTGGGGCGAGGCGCCGTCCACCACTACAGGGCGTTGGATATCGTTGGTTGAGCCGGGTCTGCCGGCCAAGGTTTGGTATTCTTTACAGCGACGCGCCATCAGTTTCTCCGGGTTTTCGACTGAGTTGAATTCCTGGAGAAAACCGATGTGTGCGTGGCCTTTGGCGGTAATGCGGAGGCGATCGAGCAGCCAGGCCAGCTTGGCTGTGCGCTGCGACGATTCGCGGAAAAGATTCTCACCAGAGGCTGCTTCAGGGTTGTGCTGGGAGGCGTAAGCATGGCTACCGGAGCTGGAGCCCTGTAGGTTCTGGGAGATTAAGGTAAGCGATGGAAGAGGGAGGATTGGCCGGGCTTGCGGGGGCTCGAACAGATCGCGGGGAAGGGTGCGAGGTGGTGCGGCACCTGTGGTGCCTGTAGAGGGTAGGACAGCCGCGACTTTTATAGTCGCGGGGCCACCCCATCATCAACCGGCAGTTCGGTGCGGGGAGCCGGCTTTGCGGTAGACTCTGGGCCCTGTGTAGGGGTATCAGCGGTCTTGGTCACAGGTGCCGGGCATTCGGTAAGCTCCGATGTGCCGGTAGACAGGCTGGCGTGGGTGCGCGGTTGTGTTGCGGGGTAAGTGATCGGTGTTCCCCGCGTTATAGTCTTGTTGGTCTTAGGGCCAGAGCGCGGGGTGCGCACGGGGCGTGGGGTATCTTTAGCAGGGGGTGCCGGAGATTGGGCGCGCATAGGCGCGCCGGGTGTCCGGTACTCGTTGTTTTCAGGCAGGGCAGAATCCGGGGCTGCGGGCTCTGTGGGGATCGAACCGGGGGCCGATGTGACGCTGGCAATGAGCGGGGCATCCTCATCGGATGACTCGTCGCAAGACATGCTCGCGTCATCGGCTGGGACCGGAGTAGCGGCTGCGGGAACCGGGGTAACGGGAGCCGGGGTAGCGGGAACCGGCAGCGTGTTGTGATCGGCCGGGGAATGTACCAGGTGGCCGGTAGCTGCGGCCGGGGAGGCGGGGGCGGCAACCGGTGCGTCGGTGACAACGGCCGGGGGCGTGGGGGTGGTAGCCGGAGGTTCGGTGGCAGTAACCCGCTGTGCGTGGGCGGGGACCGGTAACGCGGAGGGGGCGACCGGGGAAGCGGCGGCGGCGGCCGGGGAAGTGGCTACCGGGGAAGCGGCTACCGGGGAAGCGGCAGCCGGGGTAGCGGCAACCGGGGAGGCGGCAGCCGGGGTAGCGGCAACCGGGGTAGCAGCGGGGGCCGGGGTAGCGGCGGCTGCGGCGGCTATAGCGGCGGCCCGGTTGGCCAGGTGGCAGAATGGTGGAGGGCAAGAGCAGTAGGCGGCGATTCGGTGCCAGCAAGTCGGGCAGGGAGTCGTGTCCTGCTTGGAGAGGACTGGAGTGTCCCCGTTTTCACGTTGAAAACGCACAGACGCGGGGAGGTCCCTACCTTCGGGGAGTATCAGCATGCCTGTCCAATCGGAGATTGGGAAGCCGGCCTCAGACTCCTGCTGGAGGTTATACACACGGCCGTATTGGCGGAGGGCCCCTAGAACGTGGCGCCCCTCCTTGGCAGGGGGAGCCCCAATCATCCTAAAAGGCGCGAAGACGCCCTCGGGGGTGCGCCAGGGGGTGGAAACACCCCCTATTGTGGGTGGGTGGGCAATTTGGTGTTCCAGGTGGGCGATCGATCGGAAAACGACCCCCACCTTGTTGGCGTGGCCTACCACGAAACTGAAAATGGGGTGGCCGGGGGTCCCTGGTCTAGTTTCTTCTGGTAGGTTTGCAGTCAATAAACAATGTTTACTAATAGCAGTTATATCTTTAGGGCCGGCACGAGGATAATGGAGCCAAGCAGACGGGAGGCTGTGAGCCGGGTTTAGGGCACGCTCACGGGCCAGCTCATCATCAGTCGGACCACGGCGGGTGCTCGGGTTAGGCTTGGACAAGGTCTTGGCCATAACGGACCGAGGGTTCGGGGACAGGGACGCCGGGGACAGAGGGCGTTTAGGGCCCTGAGCCGGGGCGGCCCCAGGGCGGGTGGATGCGGCCGAGCTCGGATCTCTGGCGCGAGCTGGCGCACCCGTCAGGTCGGTACGGGGACCCCGCTTGGACGATACCAGGGTGAACGGGCCCTCAGGGTCCTCCGATGCGGGGAAGGTAGGCGAATCGCGGGGAACAATGGATTCGTCGCGAACAATGGTGGAGCCGCGCATGAAGGATTCGCCCTGTGGGGCTAGTCCAGTCATCAGCGCATCGCGGTACTGGGTTGGCGATGGCTGCTGCGGGGCAGCGGGTACGGGTCCGGGGATGGATGCGCTCATTGTCGGTAAGTACGGGTACTAATGGTTTGGGTTTTGTAGGTCAATTCGAATTCAAATTCGAATTCGGGTCGCTTGTGGATAGTTTAAGCTATCGGAATTCCGATATTTAAAATTTTTTACGACAAACGGAGAAGAGATGCCTTCTTGGCTCAGCTGGCAGAGCGTCCGCCTAGTAAGCGGAAGGTCACCAGTTCGATTCTGGTAGAAGGCAGAAAATATTTTTTACTTTTAATATAATTTTTTTTATATAAAAATTAACAAAAACTTAAGGGCTTTGCCGGGACTTGAACCCGGGACCTCTCGCACCCTAAGCGAGAATCATACCGCTAGACCACAAAACCTTTAATAATTGTGACCAAATAAAAGCTATAAAATCAGTCAGTTAGAAAAGTTATTAAGTCTATATACAAAGTTTATTTTTAGATTTTTTTGCGGGGCGTTTTACTGCGATATTATGCAGTTTACTGTTTTCATAATAACATTTTATCAGTCCACCTAGAAACACCCGAATTAACAGTCTTGAATATGTTTACAAATTAAGAATGTCTAACTGTTATCACAATTTAATTATAACCTTTGCATTATTTTGATGCAAGCGTTCTTCCACAAGTAAATAAAAAATTTGTGGCAGTAGGTTTGCCATCAAAGCTATAGAACAGGTTCAAATCATATTTATCGGACAGCTGTTAATGTCGGCCAATGTACTATTGCCAAAATGTTTCTACTGTTCTGTTTATATGCAGATACGGAACCAGGTGTACATTTTATTAGAAAATGTTAATTCTAACAACTGAAAACTGGTATTTCTGATAAATAGAAGCCACGAATAGAAATCAGAAGTTGCTAAGTATTTTTTCAGACACCGATTGGAAATTATATTTGTAAACATTTGCAGGAAAGAGACTAAAACGATGAAAAACTGTGGGATGAGCAACATGAGTATTATTAGAGAAAATTCTTCAAGTTGAGGAATGTGGGACAATCTTCAATTTTCATTTTCATTATCTCAATAGTGTTCCGTGTCAGAAAGCACAGTGTCGATCTCTACACCTGTTAATTATGATTTTTTGCATAGAGGCGGCTCTTAAAAATTTTAAAACCGAATCATTGCATGTTTCCGTTTGTTTTTTTTTCCGTCTGCAGAGAAACACCAAAAGGGTAAACATTGGAACGTTTTATAATGCTGCATGCTGGTTAATCAAACAGATATCTTTTTTTACAACGCAGGTCTACGCACAGACAATGTATCAGCTTTGCACTGCTCAGATTTTACTAATTCCAGGTTTTTTCTTTTTAGAAAGTTGAGTTTTTGAAATCCGCTGTAGTCGGTGTAATTGTCGTCAATACATAAAGGGCTAACGCTCATCAACATTATAATCCACAAAACAAGTCGCAATCATTCTGTTTATTTTTACCAATAGCAAATTAATCTAGTTCCTATTATTTCCTTTAAATATTTGGTAGTAATGTCAAAATCATTTGTTGTCCCAAGCTCTGAGGTGCCCGGGTATTCAGCTATTTACAGGCATCCCAAGTACAAGTCTGGCACGCAGAACGGCGAGTACTCGGACATTACCACGGGTTACGAGCTGTTTAACCACGTAGTCAAAAACTATCCTAAAAAAGAGTTCCTTGGCGCTCGCAAGTATTATCCCGAGACCAACTCCTTTGGCAATTACAAATGGATTACAACGACTGAAGCAGCCAAGATAATCAACGAGTTTGGCTCTGGACTGGATGCAGTCTACGCCAAATACGCACCAGAGGTTAACCCAACAGCTGGACAGCAGCCAGTTGGTATTCTTGCAATAAATAGACCTGAGTGGCTGCTGACTGAGCTGGCGGCCTTCCGGTCACGTCGCTACACGGTTGGCGTTTCTGACCTTGCCGGAGTCGAATCAGCTGAGTTCAACATCAACAGCGCTGACATCCACGTTGTTGTGTGCACGATGGACAAGATACCACGCATGCTCGACCGGGCAGACAAGACACCGGGACTCAAGGTCATTGTGTGTATAGACAAGCTTGACTGCTCCAAGCCATCTATTGCTACGCAGGCATTTACCAAAACCACTGTTGAGGTTCTCAAGAAAAGAGCCGAGTCACTCAACATTGCACTTCTTGACATGGATGAGGTTATTGCCATGGGCCGACTAAACCCGACTGAGCCTGCTCCACCCAAGCCATCCGACCTGTGCACAATCTGCTTTACTTCGGGTACATCCGGTGCTCAAAAAGGCGCGCTGCTTACACACGACGCGTTTATCAATGCTACACGCGCAGCGCATCTCAGTCTAGAACTGTACAACACAACTTATCTGTCTTATATGTCACTGATGCACATTTATGACCGCTACGCAATCTACACCTTTATGCACGGATATGTGCGCATCGGCTTCTCCTGCGGTGACTCATCCAGACTGCTTAATGATATGCAGACATTACGCCCTACAGTTCTGACAATTATTCCAATGATTCTAAACCGTATGTACGATCAAATTGCCAAAGCGACAATTGGTGCCAAGGGAATAACTGGACTTGTATCACGGCTTGGTTTCAGGTCAAAATTCAAGCAAATTTCTGCGGGTCGCGGCTTCCAGCATGCCCTGTGGGACCGGCTGGTGTTTGACAAAGTTGCAAGCAAGTTTGGCGGCAATGTCAAGCTGCTGATCTCGGGTGCGACGCCGCTGAGCCCAGAAGTGCAAGACTTCTTCCGAGTCGCATTGTCGTGTAACGTGATCCAGGGCTATGGCCAGACAGAGACTGTTGCCTCTGGATTGATTCAGCCCTTGGATGACCTGACGAGTGGCAATATTGGCGTACCAAGTCCTGGTGTTGACGTCCGTCTCCGTAGCATTCCAGAAATGGGCTACAACGTTACTGACACGCCGTCCCCGAGAGGCGAGCTAATGCTCCGCAGCAAGATTGTGTTCTCCGGATACAATGGACAGCCTGAGCGCCTAAAGGAAGTCATGGACGGCGAATGGATGGCCACCGGCGATGTTGCCAAGGTCAACAATGACGGCACTATCTCGCTTGTCGATCGGATTAGCAACGTGATCAAGTCAGCGTCGGTCATGTGGGTCGAGCCAACATTGCTCGAGACTACATACAGCAGCCATCATCTGGTAAAATCTGTGTATGTTTACGGATATGAGCGCGCGCATGAGCTGGTGGCAATTGTGGTCCCTGAGCCATCAACGTTTGATCCCTGGGCTTGTAAAATTGCAGGCAAGGCTGATGCCGATCTAGCTGAGCTTTGCAATGACGAAAGCGTGGCAAAGGCAATGACGCAGGAGCTTCGCACGCTGGCTTCAAAGCACCATATCCCTCCGCCGGCAATGATTGGAGCCGTGCACATGGAGTCAACGCCTTTGGAGCAAATTAACAAAGAGTTTTACACAGCTACACTGAAGATCCGTCGTCCCATTGTAAACCAGCACTACAAGGCGCAATTTGAAGAAATGTACAGCACGCTCGACTGCACTACAGATCCAAAGTTTTTACTTGAACATAACAAATAATATTTTTAAGCAACCGCTATATAGGTAATATTAGATTAATATATATATATATATATTGTGCAAACTTTACATGTACGTGTTGTAAAAATACATTTTCTTAATTAATTTTAAATGTGTTTATAATAAAACATTAAAACAAACTATAAAATATAAAACTTCTTATATAGTTACAATAATACAATAAATTACACTTCAGTAAACAAAGATATAAATATAGATCATTTGACGGAAGTGCAGCTTGTTCAAGCTGACTCGTAGTTGCCGTTGGTCCGCCAACGCACACGACAGAAAATAACGCCGGTTACAATATCATCGGTCCTGTTGTAGCCGCGTTTACAGCTACTTTTCCGGTTTCCTGGTAAATTTGAGTTACTATTCTAACCATAGCATAGTGCTCCATTACAGTTTTTCTATAGGTTTGCAGCTTTTTAGGCGGAGTGCGCGTTTTCACTTATTAGTTTTGTTGGCTGACGAGCTAACGACACACAAATCTAGGAATCAAGATCAACTGATTCCTAGAAGCCCTTACTACACGCGGGCGCGCACGAAAGAATAGAAAAGTTTTTTGTTTTTGTTTTAGAATATATTGAGAATTATTAAGATAGAAACCGGTCAGCCAAAAAGTTTAATGTAAATATAAGGTGTTATATGATTTTAGTATCAATAACTTTTTTAAAAGAACAAAAATATGAGAGCGACAGTTAAAACCTTGGAAAATAATAATATGGAAAATACTTAGGAATGTGTCAGCGTATGCCAGACGTTAGGCGCAAGTTTGCGTTAAACAGAAAAATATTAAACATAGAGATAAGTCAGGTGCGCGGATTGCATCAATGACTTACAAGAAAGAGAAAACGTGGCACTAGCAAGTAATAAAAGACAGGAGATTTACAATACTCTATATGTAAAAATAATATAACTTTATCTAGAAATTATTGAGGTTTATGTCCAATTCTCTGGTGAGCAACGGCTTTTTATACATTTTACTTTTGCTATTTGCTTTGTTAATTTGTTTATGTTTTTTGCAAGTAGTCTGGCGGCTTTAAATTGTTGCTGTCCAACCCATTATCTCATCCGGCTTGTCATTTGTTGACTGAACAGCGGTAATGCCATTATCAAAGTTACTACACATCACAATTGTGTGACATGCATTGGCGACGTTTAGAACCAACTGATAAGCAAAACGCTAGTCAAATGTTCTAGTCCAAAGCAGTTTTATGCCTGCTAATTTTGTCGTTTACATCCTCAGGTTTTTTACGTTTTATGCGCATGGTTTGGCAAAATACAATCCTTGCCAGTTAGTTTATTATTTGGTTTGGTTTGTCATTCTTTTGCAGAACAAAAAAATTGTTATTTTGAGTAACACTAGCGGACCAATTGCTTGGTAACTATAGGCAATACTTAAAGCCTCCTATTAAGTGGAACGCTTGCCACATATATTAATACATATAATTATATGTCACGTTGATAAAAAAGTATTACCTTTAACATATAAAAATAACAAATATTTAAAATACTAGATTTATCTCCTGTTTTTTAATTGTCTCTTACTGCCGTTTTTGTTTTTGTTGTTAGACGTTAAAAAGTTGGTTTCTGTAAACGTTTAGTTTGATTATGGTATACACTATCACAACTGTCACACTTGCGCTAACGTGTTTGCTGCTTTTCTGGCTATCTAATTACTGGCTGTTTTTAAAAATAAATAGATTTAAAAATAAACAAACTAAATATAAACGTAATCACTCTAAAAACAATTTAAATTAAATAAATGTTACCCAAGAAGCTTACAATAATGTAATAAATTATTTTAAAACGCATTACCAAACATGAACGCAATAAATCAAATGGTCTAGAAAAATAAATAAAACTTTACATGCATTTTTCTTTTAAAAAAACATTTATAAAACCTTTAAAACTACAATGTTGCATGGTCACCTGTTTAACACCCCTACGAGTGATCCCGGACAAAAATTCAAAACAAGAACCGGATTGCATCACTCGGAAACACGAGATCAAATGAGGGACAAATGCAAAGGCCGCATTTACAAGAACTTGCATACTCTGCAATACTATCTGTGATTAACATAAACAATTATAAACACTACTAAAAAGCATTTACGGTTGCTTATCATTTAAAAGCAAAAAAGGCTGTTACGCGTTGACACAGCCACAAAAAACATATTTTTATCTTTGACTATAAGAACTGTAGTCCCGCACCTAACAAAGGCAGGAATCTTTAGTTAAGAAATAAACCTTAATGTTTCAAACATTTTATTGTATATAACCAAGTTAATACGCTTCTTAGTTCCCATTTCGCAACAATGAATGTAACCCAAAGCTACTCAAAAAAGTTAATTGAAACAATTTACAAATATCAAATATTTATTACCTATAATGTATACTTATTTGCAGCAAATTAACCAAAAGATAAAAATGCCTCGATGTTAATTCAAACATTTTTTGTAGTAGCTCCATGTATATATACGTAAGCCAGTTGAAAAATATATAGAATCTAACTTTTGTATACAACTGTATATAAACGGCAGGCACCATATATTTGCAACAGTGTGCAAACGACGGCTTTCGTACACATTTAATAGCTTATAGACATTAGCCACTGCTTGCATCTAAAATAATAAAAAGATAATTGTTATGTGTGAGCATTAAAAATAAAACTAACAGCTAGCAAGCGTGTAACAAGTTAAAAGAGCGGTTGGCATTTGGAAAGTTTAGAAAAACGGCTGAAGTTTGGTGGAGCTAAAAGAAACATCAATTATTTGTATAATTTATGTAACGAGAAACGACAAATGCATATACGTGCTTCATAGTGTATTTTCGTGCAGTGCAATAAATTTTGTTATAAAGTAAAATTAAACTCACAAGTTAAAAAAACTCAAACACGTGCTGTGAGCAGCCAATAGAATTTACTTCTACTTTTTATGTGATCTGTTCGTCATTTAGAGAAGCCCTTTGAAAAAGCATGTTGTTTTTAGAGACCAGTGCCAAAAATCTCTGACTGTTAAAATTGCGCCTCAATAAAAGTATCGATTATTAATTTTCATTTTTATTTTAGAAACTGGCAAGGGGCGATCAATCCGGCCTTTTAAAAAAAATGGGGAGTGAATGGATACAAGATATTCAAAGATTTTCCTTATGCCTCTTACATATAAAAAAGCTTAACATGTAAATAAGGGACTATTTATAAAATGCATGCGTGCAAATCGGACAAGAAACCGGCGACAACATAACGACAAAAAGAGAATATGAGTTGAAAATTTACGTTTGTAAAATTGTGTCTTCGATCTTCTTGAGTGATATCGCAGGCGGAATTAGTAAAGACCTCGTCATCTTGGAGTATTTCATAGTTAAAAACAGATGCTTGTCATTGTACCATTTTCGTTTCATTTTCAAAGTATGTTCTTCAAACTTTTCTCGTTATTGTGCCAAATTATTGATAGTATTTAAAATTAAGTAATAATGTCAAAATCATTTGTTGTCCCAAGCTCTGAGGTGCCCGGGTATTCAGCTATCTACAGGCATCCCAAGTACAAGTCTGGCACGCAGAACGGCGAGTACTCGGACATTACCACGGGTTACGAGCTGTTTAACCACGTAGTCAAAAACTATCCTAAAAAAGAGTTCCTTGGCGCTCGCAAGTATTATCCTGAGACCAACTCCTTTGGCAATTACAAATGGATTACAACGACTGAAGCAGCCGAGATAATTAACAATTTTGGTTCTGGATTAGATGCAGTCTACGCCAAACACGCACCCGATGTTAACCCAACCACTGGACAGCAGCCAGTTGGTATCCTTGCAATAAATCGGCCCGAGTGGCTGCTGACAGAGCTTGCAGCCTTTCGGTCACGTCGCTACTCGGTTGGTATCTCTGACCTTGCCGGAGTTCAGTCAGCCGAGTTCAACATCAACAGCACCGACATCCACGTTGTAGTGTGCACAATGGACAAGATTCCACGCATGCTTGACCGGGTAGACAAGACACCAGGTCTCAAGGTCATTGTGTGTATAGACAAGCTTGACTGCTCCAAGCCATCTATTGCTACGCAGGCATTTACCAAAACCACTGTTGAGGTTCTCAAGAAAAGAGCCGAGTCACTCAACATTGCACTTCTTGACATGGATGAGGTTATTTTCATGGGGCGTCTGAACCCGACTGAGCCTGCTCCACCCAAGCCATCCGACCTGTGTACAATCTGCTTTACTTCGGGCACATCCGGTGCACAAAAGGGCGCGCTGCTTACACATGATGCGTTTATTAATGCCACACGTGCAGCGCACCTCAGTCTAGAACTGTATGACACGACCTACCTGTCTTATATGTCGTTGATGCACATATTTGATCGTTACATGGTTTATACGTTCATGTATGGTATGGTTCGTATCGGATTCTACAGCGGAGATATAAACAAAATCCTTGACGACATGCAGGTGCTTCATCCAACAGTTGTTACTGTCCTTCCTATGGTTCTTAACCGAATGTACGATCGGTTTGCCAAAGTGACCATTGGTGCCAAGGGAATCCGTGGCAAACTTTCGAGACTTGGTTTTAATACCAAAATCAAAAACATCCGCTCGGGGCGTGGATACCAGCATGCACTCTGGGACAGACTGATTTTTAACAAGTTTGCAAAGTTGTTTGGCGGCAACATTAAAAGGATTATTTTTGGCGCAGCGCCGCTGTCCGGCGAAGTGCAGGACTTTTACCGCGTTGCTTTATCCTGCGTCGTAATTCAGGGCTACGGACAGACCGAAACTGTAGCCGGCGGGTTAGCTCAAATGAGCGATGATCTGTCAAACGGCAATATAGGCGTACCAAGCCCAGGTGTTGACGTCCGTCTTCGCAGCATTCCGGACATGGGCTACAATGTCACCGACACGCCGTCCCCAAGAGGCGAGCTAATGATCCGCAGCAAGATTTTGTTCTCCGGATACAATGGGCAGCCTGAGCGCCTAAAGGAAGTCATGGACGGCGAATGGATGGCCACGGGCGATGTCGCCAAGGTCAACAGTGACGGAACAATGACGCTTGTCGATCGGATTAGCAACGTGATCAAGTCAGCGTCAGCTATATGGGTCGAGCCGACCCTAATTGAAGCTACTTACAGCAGCCATCGTCTAATCACGTCTGTGTATGTGTATGGAACTGGGAGCACATGCGAGCTAGTAGCAATTGTGGTTCCTGAGCCATCGACGTTTGTTCCCTGGGCTCGTACGATTGCAGGCAAGGCTGATGCCGATTTGGCTGAGCTTTGCAAAGACGAAAGCGTGGCAAAGGCAATGACGCAGGAGCTCCGTATGCTGGCTTCAAAGCACCATATCCCACGGTCCGCAATGGTTGGAGCCGTGCATATGGAGCCGAAGCCTTTGGATCAGATCAACAAAGAGTTTTACACAGCTACATTGAAGATCCGTCGTCCAATTGTAAACCAGCACTTCAAGGCGCTGTTTGAAGAGATGTTTAGCAAACTTGACAGCACCACCGAGTCAAAGTTTTTAAGCGAGAAAAATATTAAATAAAATAAAATGACGCCTGGCTTATCAAGGCTAACATAGTTGTAATGCGTGTGCATCATGTAAATGTCGGGGGAGAGATTTTGGCAGACCTTACTCGTTCTTTGCAAGCACATACTCGAGCTCAGACAGCAGGCTGTGAGTCTCTTGGGGATTGATGATCCAGCAGGTGCAGCAGGCAGTCCGAGTCGAGATGTCGTTTCCTGTAGATAAGAATTGATCGCCGACATGGAGGGTGTTGGCGGGCTCAGTGCCGAGCAGCTGCTGTAGGATGCGCACGCCAATCAGCTTGTTACCAATGTCGACCCAGCAGTCGTTGCCGCCGTTGAAGGCGCAGAAGGGAATGGGCACGTCGCAGGGCTGCGACTTTGGCGAGCCCTGGAACTTGAGCAGGGCGATCTGCGACGACAACGCACACTCGTCGAGCTGCTCGCGTGTCAGCTGGCAGTTTGGGACCAGGCCGACGGCGCGCGGCTTGCGCAGAATACGCGCGTCAAGCGACATGCGCGCCACGCAGTCAGAAAGCTCGGCCTCGGCGACATCAAGCAGCTGCTGCACCTGCGTGTCGGTCCACGAGCGCAGCGACGACGGATGCTGCGTGTCGTCGAGGTACTCCAGACGGTAGGAGGCCGAGCAGCCAAAGAGGAAGTTGCACTCGCCGCCCAGCACGAAGAAGCGCGCTACCTCGTCGGCACGCAGGCCGGCACGTGCAAAGCCCTTGAGGAGACCGGAAAGGCGCATTTCGTAGCGCGCAGCATCGTCGCCGTAGCCGGCGGCGGTAACGATGGCCACGGCGATGCGGCGGCGCAGCAGGGACACCAGCAGGTCGGTGAGGGCGTTGTCGTGCTCGAAGTTCTGGCCGTCGGCGTACAGCGTCATGTCGCCGTCAAAGGTGACCATCCTGAGCTGCGGCGCAATGGCGATGACCTGGGCGATGTTGAGGATGCGGCGGATGTCGTTGAAGGACGGCGGCACGTGCTTGCGGGCCGAGATGCGCTCGCGCAGGTTGACGCGGCCGAAGGCTTGGCGCAGGGGCAGCGGGGTGAAGAAGGTGCCGATGCTGGGGACCAGCTTGGCCAGGCGCGAGTATGCGGCGATGCCGTCGGCGTGCAGGGCGCGGTGCTCGTCGATCAGCTCCTCGATGCTGGCGAAGATCTCGGCGTAGCGCTGAGCGTTGGCCTCCTGGGCGCGCTCGTCGCTCGGACGGCGCATGCGTGGCTCGGCGGCGTGGTCGTCGTGGAGCAGCGGCGGCGGCTGGGGCTGCGGCTGGGCGTGCAGCACGAAGGGCGTCAGCAGCATGCCCTTGATGAACTCGACCAGGTGGTCGCGCTTGTGGGCGCGCAGGTGGTAGTTGACGCGGTACTGCGATGTCATGACGGGATTAGAGTACAGGAAAAAGATGAGAGAGAGTGTGTGTAGAGAAGAGAGAGAGAAGAGAAGAGAAAAGAGAGGTAGCAAGGGCAGGTG
>JANBSE010000156.1:0-17129 GCA_027578475.1 Coemansia sp. RSA 2607
TATTGACCATGTAATTACTATTTGAAGAAACTAACACGAAATTGTTAATTTTAGTTTGTATTTCACTAGTGGAGCTTTCAATACTTGTTAGAATTAATTCGTATTTAAATATATTGTAGTTAACTATAATTGTAATAATGCCACACAAGGTTTTTTGAATAACTTGCCTGGGGGCAGAGATATTAAGGTAAATGTCTGCGATCGGTGTGATTTGGCTGAGACCAGTGATCAGGGATGATCAGGTGATCTACCGCAAATACACTCAGCCTGATTCTGCTTGTAGTTGATCACTTTTCATGGCCCAAAATGCTGCACTAGGCAAAGTAAGGGCCCTGAAGACGATGGTTGCAATTTCAAGTTGATTCGAGCACTCTTTCAGGGTGATCGTGAGCAAAACGTGTACGCGCACACTGTAAGTAAGGTTACAATTCTAACTGCTTGGCCAAATGGCAAGCTAGAGTCTTGAAACTTTTTCCTAATGTTATTTAAGTGTTAATAAATATATTTATTACAAAAAACCGCAAGTTAATTAATAAGAAAATGACCAAGTTAGTTGTGCGCTAAATGTGTAGAATTTTAAATAAAAACTGTGATTGCACCTGGTAACACTGCTAAAAAGTACACGTCGTTTTAAGTGAATGTAATTATTTATTGATGAAATTTGATAAAATTAACACCAGTTGTAAATGTTATCTAGATAAAGCTTGTGTAAAAGTATTGGCTTGATAGAGTAAGTGTGAAAGTCGGGAGAAGTGATTTACTGTTAACACACACACGTTTTACCAGCCAAAAAAGAGCAATCAGAGAGGGCAAGAGACAATCAAATAAGGCATGGAATAGCTTATTTGAAAGCCTCTGATCAGGGCTATTCAGTGGTAAGCGTTGTGTAAGTGTAGATGTTATGTAAGTAATTTTATTAAGTAAATTCAATAGAAATGCAAGTACAAAATGTTTATTAAAGCAATATAAAGGTGTGGAGGGGTTATAATTAACGCTTGGCAGCAGCAAGCAGCGTGTAATTAAGGCTGCGTTAGAGCTGGCAGTGTCCAGTGCGCCGTTGGCAGAGTCGTCGCATGCTAAAGTTGACGTATAAAGACGAGCAAGACACCGTTGGAAAGCCCTAAACAAGGCGAGTCCAACAGTGGCAAGCTCATCTGAATAGCTTACCTCTGTGCTGCGCTAGAGACCAAAACGTAATTGCGCGTGAGTGCGAATGTCGACGAGAAGGGGGCAACCGTTTGCAACGAGCCTAGTACCATTAGAAAGAGCTCAAAGAGAGCTTTCCAATAATATAAGGCAACCCTTATTACGACGTCTGTGAAGCGAGCAAAAAAGAAAAAAGGTAAATTAGTGAACGCGGAAAAAGAAGGGCAGAAAAAGGTAAGTGGAAAAAAGAGAAAAGAAAAAGCAGAAGCATGAATACTTACCTGATCGTGATGAGCAAGCCATCATTGGAAAGCCCTGGAAATGAGCAATCCGATAATGTTTTGCAAGTGAGCGTAGCATTTTTCTATGATGAGTTATTAATAAAAACGTGAGGTAAAATTAGTAATGCAATAATGTAAAGTATGTGATACGAGGGTATAACGCTAAAGTACTTTTAATAAGACTACGCCGTCAATACTGCACCGATTAAAAAGGTAAAAATATTATCGGATAGCCCTCAATCAGGGCTACGCAACAATATTTTTTATATTACCGTAGCTTACCTGTAGGCCGTGGAATTAAACTGAAAGACTACAACTTGAGAGAGTTGACCTAGAGAGCTGATACTTGGTATACACGCTCAAACAAGCCGCGCATTAACGATTCTCAAATAATATTTACAGTTTTATTAATACAATTTGTCACAACAGAAAAACCTACATATATGCCGCGGCCCCCAAAATTGAGTGCTGTCCAAAAAAACTGTCATTTCTCAACCAATTTTCTCCAAATTTGTATTTTTGGATAGAGAATTTTATTTCATTAAGGCGTGTGTAAGGAATAAGAAATTGCTTGTCTAGGGACCGGGCTATTTACAATATAAGTTTTCCCTGCTTAAATCGCGAATCGCCTGCTTAAAAAAAAGTTCAGTGCTGTCCAAATTTTTCGTCAATTCGTAACCAATTTTGACTTTTAATACTTTGTTAGAAAGCTATTCAAAATTCATTAGGGCGCATGTAGCCGTTTTTAGTTACATTTATTTTTGAAGACACAGTCAAGAGTCAAAGAAAAAAGTGAAAAAGTGGCATTTTTTTGTCAGTGCAGTGCTATTTTTTCGTCATTTCTTAACCGTTTTTGTTCAAATTTAAATCATGTGTAGTTGGTCAAAAATAATTAGGGCGCATGTAGCCGTTTTGCAATATCTTTTCAGGGGACGGAGAAAAAAGCGAAAAAGTAGTCGCCGGTCCCATCTGAGGGGGGAGACCGGTGATCATGTGATGTCACATGATTTTTCTGATTATGCAGAGAGAAAAAAGACACGCTCACACTTTATTTCACTCTCACTGCCTTTCTCTTGTTAGTATTTTTTCTGTTTTGCTTTCTTTTTTATTATATACATTCATATTCTAAATATTCTACACACAGCACACGGCGACTAAAGGCTTGATACAGTCTATTTTGCAAGTCTTACTGGCACTGTTCATGTGAACACATGCTTCGAATTTCTTATGCAAATAAATGTTCTCTTATTCTATCACCACAGCTAATTCAACTTTTACATTTCTCTTTTTTCGCGGCGAGCTCCGCTTTACCGGTACTTGTAGGGACACTAGCTCTGATACGTTAGCGCACTACCCCGGGGTGGCAGGTAGACCCTGCGCGCACATTCGGTTACCAACTGTTTGGTACATCAGCGGAAATCGGAACATGTGCGCACATTTGCACATTCACACATAGACAACGACTTACCCCAGACTTGGCCCGGCTGTGCGGTGCAGCGGCTTGATACCGGAGCATCGGCGTATTACCCCGGACGACGGCAGACTCTGAGTAGACCCTGTCTCCGAATGCCCGGTAAATGCGCGCACATCGGAACAAATTCGCACAATGTCAGCGAATTGACCCGGCTAGGCGGAGTAGCGGCTTGTTACCGGAGCGTCGGCAGAGATCGAACACAGACACTATGACGACGTTGTACCCCGGAGTAGACGCGATAGTACAGAGTAGCGGCTAGAAACCAGAGTGTCGGTACTCAGACAATGGCGGCATACAGCAACCGTATGTTCGGTGCGCAGGTACAATAGCATGACGAGTATACGCTGGCGCTGAGTCATTGATTGCAGAGCTTATCCAGAGTAGATCGGAACAACAGCGCACAATGTTATCGCACTACCCCAGGTGGCCGGTAGATCGGAGCACCGGAGCACTGGCGATGCGGCAGATGGAGTAAGTATGAACAACGCGCATAAGGCACCGGGGAAACGGAGTACCAGGCATATGGCTACACGACGCGTACGCTGAGTCATGCTCACTGAACGACGCGTTGGCTGAGTAATGCTGGGTACACGGAGCGTTTTATGTATACGTTTATATTTAGTTAATAAAAAAAGACTAGCGCGAAAACGATGAGAGTAGGGTGAGTGTGGCAGGAGTGCGTCTGTAGAGTGTGCTTGACAGTACTTGCTGTAGAGAGGCGTGTTTACTTGTCGCTGGCTGTGGAAAGGCTGAAATCGACGCCTAAAATGGTATCTCGGCCTAGTGTTAATTTATTGGATTATTTTAATATATTTCACTAAGCAAACATGGCGATACGAGAACGGTGGCAGTAGTATCGAGACGATTGAACAACTTTTAGGAGGCTAGCATAAGTAGAATGTGTGTACTTGTGTGAGTTAGTAGCCGAAAGTAAATAAAATAAAGGCTATTAGCCGTGGAATATAATAGAACTTTTCCCAGCTTCCGCACTCGTAATATCCATCACTCAGATCGTTTTAGGTCAATTCATTACCTAAGAGTATTATATGTTTGCCCGACTCTTTTCCGCTGTACTTGCCTTGCATGTTTGCTGCTATTTTCCAATATGCCTGAAATCGCTGTTGCCAGTGGAAAAAGAAAAAATTTTATCTTGCCCTCTGTGATGGGGAAAGGATGCGAAAAAAATTCTGCTTTCGAAAAATAATAAATTCAAGTGCGCTACCCCCTTTGCAATCATACCCTAGTCTTCTCTTTATCTTATTGCACTTTCTTTTTTAGAGTATACAGCACCCAGGGAAAGGACGTGCGGGGGACACAAAATGATAAAGTGAACACGCATAGAAAGTGGTCTACAATTTTTTCCAGAGCAATTTAGGACCTCTGATTGGCTGCACGTGAGAGTTCACTACTTGCAGTGTCAACGCTCACGCAGTGGAACCTAAAGCTGTGTTTCTAGTTACATCAAAGTTTCACATTTGTGTCAATGTTTAATAATATAAGTAACTATATAATATATTATCTTAAGTGACTAACATTCAGTTCAGCCAATGGCTTTGAACGTCAGCAATTGGAGTCACACAATTGCGCCGTCTAATATCATTCAAGATAGTTAAAATGTTGTTTAGCAAAAGAATGTCAAACGAGGTGAGATAACAAGCTAAACAGCGACGATTTTTGTCAATAGTAAAAAAAAACAAAAAATCAAACGAACCATTATGTTGAACGGCATGATAAGCAGGTATTAAATGGTCTCTTTAAACCAAAAAAAATATTAGTCAAGAACTTCAGTATACTTTACTGCAAGCTTTGTTGTGTCTTTTACTTTTATCAATTTCTCACGTGTACAATACGTCGTCTTTTATTTTATTTTTAGCAACGCGCACATATATACTTGTATCCACTTCAAATGCAATGTGTAAACCTGCTTGAATTCTATTAACACAGCGCGAATTAAATATTTTCCACTTCTCCAATACTTCTAATAAAGTTGAAATAGTCAATCATATACTATTTCTTGCCCTTATAAACATGTAATTATTTTTGAACTACTACATAAAACCGAACTCTACTATTTCTAAACACGCACAAACTAACAAATTCCTGCAAGTCATTAAGTGTGCTTTCTAGGTCATTCTTGCAGTACGTAGGATCTAATTAATAGTCTATCTCAAACTGGCCGTAACAAAGTTGGTCTCTATTGTTGACATGTACAACGGCAGACCAAAAACCCTACAAAGAGACTTGCAAAAAGTGGACGGTCATTATTTGACAAGTGTTTTACTTATTAGTTTACTTGAAGGTATGCAATTGCGAGATATCCAAATGAATCAACGAAAGGTGTAAGTACCGAATATACTGTTGTTCCATAAAACAATGACAAACTGGGCAATATACGCTGGGCAACTAGAGTTGTCGCATACAAAGCTAGTCATAGAAACTGCAAGTAACCTAAAAATAAATATGATAGGAGCATAAACTACAAAATTGCGGCCACAGCCAGAGATAGAATCGGGATTTCGTGCAAATCTATTCATTAGTTATATAAATGTAGCATTTAGTTTCTATTTACCTAATGCATTCTTCCAGTTTTACATTACGCGCAAGCGCCGTGCACTAGTATTAACTTATTATTTGTGGGTTCTAAGTGCAGTTTGTGGATGCAATTACTAATTTTTAACCCAAAGTGGTGCTGATATCTCCTTTTATTTATCCTTTGCTTATCTTGGGAATACAACAGCCATTTTGTAATACCTTTCACAGCTTTAAATCCTTTAAACAAAGAAAGTGAATATACTTTCATTTTTACAAAGGCTAATCCAGTAACACACAAGTAGTTATAAACTATAAAGTGTGTTCTCAAAACGTATTGCGCAATGGTAAAAATACCAGTGAAGAACCTACAGGTGGCCGGTGAGATACAAAAAACTGTTAATCTCCTTGAGAAGATAGTACTGGAGCCTGCAATTTTATCAACATAGACAGTATCATTTCTTTTGCATCTATGACAGTCCAAAACAAAATAGTTTTACACGTTAGCACATGCATTTTAAAAAAATAGTTTAATCAATTGTATATAAAGTCATTTTTAGCAAAAAATCTTTATAAACGCACTATGTCATTTATACCAGGTTAAGTATATAAAATTGTTTATTAAAATGTCTAAAGGTCACGTTGCATAGCTTTTGAGTAAAGAATAAACAAAGCTTTAGTGTTGTGCATGTTTTTTAAAGTAATCTTTCTCCGTTTAATAAATAATAATGGATATGTTTTTGCTAACAAATCAAATAGTAAGATCCCACGGGAAATATACAATCTATAGCAACATGTATATTATGTGCTAGCTATTTATTGACACGACAATATGTTTTTTTTAATTAAAGCATAGTTAGCTTTTAATTAAATGTAAATATTGTAAAGTACAATAAAATATATAGGTTTTTAAATTATTTTTAATACAAGCCGTCAAAAGTTTTTACCAGAATCAACAATGTCAACAAAAACTTTAATAACTTTATTAGTTAGATGTGTCGCTAACAATGTAACATTTTTTTCTAATAGAACCTTTTTAAATGTTAGTTTATATTGTCTCGCCTAAAAAACCAAATAAAATTATATGGAAACAAAGTTAATTACTTTAAAGTTTATCAACTTTTTAAAGACACACACTGACTATCTAATCTAATAATGTTAATAGTTTAGTTTTCTAAAAAAATATTTATCCTAAAGTTAAAACAGTTGTTAACAATATAAACACAAAACCGTTTTATTTAGTAGCAAGAAAAATATTAAAATAAAAGATTTATAAAATATCAAATACGTTGTAGTAAATTTAAATAGTTAATAAAAATAAAACACTTTGACAGAAAAGATAGTAATAAATATTATTTCACACTATAAGTCAGTAACCTTTAATGATATTTTAGAAACATTTTTAAATTTAACTGCTAAACTGATCTGAGAATGTACATTCTCTGTAAAGAAATTGTAAGTATTTTAAGTAAATGTCATTACATTATACTTTTTTAAAACATTCTTTACATTTTTTACATTTACCAATTATTTTTGTTAATATGAGTAGACACACACGACTTCCTAAGACTCCCAGACTGGGCAGCTCAATTGACAAGAACATGCACAGATTGCTTAAGCACAAGTACTATTCTCACCTAGGTACGCCTTCACACCAATCCCAATCTGACAGTAGTCAATTATCTGTCTTGCCTGTGTTAAACATTGATTCTAATAATTTGGAGTCTTCCAATGAGTTTTTAAACTCTTCAAATGACTCTAAGCCTGTTACCACTTCAGCAAATCAGCCCAGTGACCCTTTTGAACATGTTACAATTACCAGCAATGATCTCCTACCTTTTCCTGATGACTCAGATGATGAAGATGTTGAGTCACCAAGTCCACGCACCTCTTTTCAGCCCTTTTTACCTACATCTTTACCTCAACATAATCTTACTTCCACAGACCACATTATTTATTTGTGTACCACAGCCAACCCAACGCCTGCCATTTGCATAAATTCTGTAAAATTTTGTATTCCATCTTCTATTTCTGATCAATATAGTCATGAGTTGCACAATTTATTTTATCAATCAAGAATTTCAAAACATCACAGAGACAGCATAGTAGGTCTTATAAACAAATATTCTACGTCTGAGGATGCCAAAGTTACCTCAGATTATCTTTACAATAAACTTCTTAAATCAATATATATTGATCAAATAGTCTACTTTCCACGATGCAAATTAAATTGCAGGCATTTTTATAATAACCAATCTACTTTTACATATTGTCAAAGCCCACGCCCACATTTACAAATGTTAAATGGTGTTCAATCTTTTGCAACAAATTCGCGTTTTTTTTATATTTCAATTGCAAATGTACTAAGTACATTTTTGTCAAATCCTCACATATATAATTTATTTCGGTTTTCACTAAATGATTTGTTATTTTCATCTCCTTTCAATGGAACTTATTTAGACATTTTTAATGGTGAAACTGTTAGAAATCGTGTTGAAACAAATTGTTTAGCTGGAAAAAAAACTATCTATCTGGCTGTTCAAATTGATGACTTCCAGGCTCATGCTAAAAGTTCTAAATGTACATTTACAATGGTAAATTGTATTATTTTAAATCTTCCATCTCATATACATACTAAACTAAACTATATGTTTTCACCTTTAATATTGCCTGGTCTTAAAAACCCTAAAGATTTATATAGTTTCTTAATTCCATTGTTTTTAGATCTATTTAAACTTAAAAAAATGGTTTCAAATGTCTTATTAATGAGTAATGGCAGCATTTTTATGTAGAATGTGTATGCATATGTGGTGATATACCTGGACTTGCTGCAGTTTCAGGCCATTCTTCCCACAATAGTTCTAAACTCTGTCGTATTTGTCATCAGTTTCTAGTTAACCATCACCTCCCTTACCCCAATGCTTAAATGATATATCAACTCTACGTGACTATAGAGCTGATGAAGTTAGCCATCATAACAGCATTAAATTTAGATGTCCACTCATTTATTTAAATTTTTTTAATAATCCCTATTTCTTTACAATTGATTTTTTACATTTGTTTAAAGGAATTTCTTATGAAATTATTCTTTATTTGCTTGGCAAACGTAAAAACACATCTTTGTTTAAACTGACACATAGTCAAATTTCCCTAGTCAATATGGCTATTACTAATTCGATTTCAACTTCTTCTCCTGAATTAAACTTTTGTTTTAAAGAAATGTCTGAACATGTTAGTGCATGCCAACATGTAGATTATGTCTTTTTTCTATCACACATCCTTCCAATAATTGCTTTAAATTTTTTCAATGATTCTGACAAACTTTCACAGCAAAATGCACTGTTATCTCTGTCACGTATATGTAAAATTGCAACTTCTTGGGTAATTAATCCCACTGATTTAGACTATATTGAACAGAATATTTGTACATGGCATGGTTTTGTGGTTGAGTGCAATGTTGGACATGAAGTTTTTTTTGTTACACCTAATTTTCATTATCTGCTACACTTACCTAATATGATTCGTTCATATGGGTCTATGCCATCTTATAGCTGCTGTTCTATAGAAAGAGTCAATGGTGCAACATCTAGAATGATTAATAGTTTTAAATGTCCAAGTATTGAGCTTGAAACTGTGCGTTTTAGATTGCTGGGATTGCAATTCTTTAGTCTTAATGCTAATGCTGAACATGAATCTGATGTATTGATGCTTGACAAATCCAAATTTTATTTAACAGATAATAATCCACGTACACTTGGTATTGGCAGTACTTCCTGGCATAAAAATAACTTTATTTCACCACATTTATTTATTCAACTACTCATATCTTATTATAAACATCTACATTTTCCTATTTTAACATCTGATATATATCTTTCTATTGATTTCACTAACTTTATAACTGTTTATCGCAAAGGAAGCATAGATTTAACACAATGTGTTCCTATTCATTTTTCTCCTTATTCAAATCGTGATGCCTCTGGTGTTATGTTTTCTCTATCTTTTCCAAATTCATTGCCTACTGCTGATACTGAGTGTACTACTATAACAAAATATTATATTGGCAAAGTAATACTTTTATTTACACACTCTATTAGCAACTATACATCTAATCTCGCCTTAATATCTGTTTTTAACACACCTACTATTTTAAACCAATCTTGTCTACACATTTTATCAAAGGAAGATTTCCATTTAGCTATTATTTCATGTAGTAATATCTGTTCGCTAGTCAGCTTTTTTGCATCTTTTGACAATTCCTCAAATCTATTTATCTTGTTTAATAACTATACATTGATTAACAGCATTGATTTTGGCTGTATATCTGATTTTACAAACTTTTCTTAATCTATTTTTATATATTTTTTAAACTCTATTTTTTTTGCATTTGTTTTTGTTATTATCAACACACTATTTTCTGTTTTGGTACAGCCTACAACTATACTTAAAACCACAGCAACAGCAACACACTTTGGAACATCATTGACTTAATTGACAGCAGTTTTTAATATGGGCTTGGAGTAGTTTTTTTAACTTTTTTAAACTTTATTTAAAGAGGTTTTAATGGTTTAAATAAATAATACCTTTTCTCTCAAAAAATATTATTACATGTAAAACTTGATATAAAGCTTGAACGTATAAATATTATATTATACTTTATACAAAATATTTGATCTGAAATATTGTAATTATTTTTACTTGATTCTAAATGCATACACTCAATAAGTTTAAAGATAATTAAAACTTTTTGTATAATGCTTTAACTTATACATACGTAAAAAACATTGTTAGTGTTTTTAATGATTACAAAATTATTTATTTTTATTAAACTAAACTGGTGTTAATTGAGATAAAAGTGCTATTTATAAACACAATTTTTTACTCTGTCTTTTTTAATTATTTAATGCTTTTAAAGTAGCCGTTGGTACAGAAAGCTAATAAAAATAGCACTTTTATAAATTACTACTGTTTTTTTAAGACAAAGTTATTATTTTTTCGTGTCATTTTAAGGCGTGTATGTGCAAAAAACTTTATTAATAATGTTTTTTTGGAGTTTTTACTTACAATTTTTTTAATTAACTTTATTTATTTCTTATAATTTATATTGTTATTTACTTTAATGACTCAAGGTGATACTAGCAACAGTACGTGGATTGTTTATCCTATGACAGATGTTAGGGATTTAAAGGAGATGGTCAGCAGGCAGCAGGAGACAATTGAGGAGCTTAAACAGCAGCTGAGTCACCTTATTGACATGGTCACGCCTCTTTATGACACACACACACAGCCAGCAAAGAAAAAAACAGACAAAGGAAACAGCGACTTACCTTGGATGAATCATTAAAGCTTGATAGATTTAGTAGTTTAGACAAAGCTAGGGCAATTATCCTTAATTATGTGCCTGAAACTTTGTTTGATCAATGTATGGCTCTAATGAATCATATTACTAACACTGTCCTGTATGTGATAAAAGTTAAAAAGGTATGTCATGATTTTTTTGTTGATTCTTCAGGTATAAAAATTTGTTTTTCTAATCTTGCTACATGGGGAGAACAGCCACCTTATATTAAAGACACATTTGAGGAATGCTTAAAGTCATTATTTTTAAATCTTCCATTCTCTATGTCAAATTCTCATCTCCTTGCTTCTGTCGTCTTTTTTGCTGCTGTGTGCTTGTCAAAACGCAAGTCTCAAGAAACCAGACTTTTTGACTAATTGTATCGCCTATACAAAGATACAACCACTTCAGATAGGCCTCCACATACTCCACTGCCTAAAAATTGTAAAGTCACCTCAGTTGATAATTCTGGTAATATTGTTTTGTATTGTAAGCCAAAAAAACGACACATTCAGTTTATGTTTCTCTCCCTGGCCAGATTTCTGATAACAATGTTGAAACTATTGTGAATCTTGTTAAAAACATGACAAGAGACAATGTAGCATCATTTAAATTATTATTTGACTCATGGAGGCAAGAGGGGTCAGCTTCAAATGTCAGTCACAAGCCTGAAGACACAGATAATCATTACAACAGTGATAGCAGCAATGGCGGTTTTTTTTAAATAAAATTTGTTATTTCAAATATATATATATATATACAGTGACAGGAAAAAGTGTATCAATGTTTTTGACTTTTGACTTTGAGAAGTAATATCTCAGCAAGTAGTTAAGTCAATAAGATATAACTAATTTTATATGAAAGCCCTATTGTGATAGTACAATTTGCAAATAGAATCACGTGCTTAGCTTTACTAAGTACAAAGTTATGGGCATTTGAAAGTCACCTCTGCATTGATACACTTTTTCCTGCTGTTTTAAAAATAATAAATTTAATAAATTAAAAATATTTAATCCTACTTGAATTGCCCTTTGTCAGAACTAATTTGTGTAAAACAATTAGACCCACTGCTTGTTACTATCTAGCATTTTTTCTTGACGATTGTGTATTATGTTTCCATATTTTTTACTCCGTGTTTGTTTACACCAATAGGCAGTCACATATCATGGCACTGGCAGAAATTCTGGACTATAACTAATATGTCATTATTAATTTTCAATATTAGACACTGTGCATGCTACTTTTTAATCTTAATTGACTGCTCAGTTTGCTATTCTTGAAGTAATTTGGAGCTATGCTAGGTGTTACAATTCTGAAAATCAACATTTAATTTATTCTAGTTTCATAATCAGTTAATTAAAAATTAAGATTACATTAGAGATTGTTCATCTGGTGATGCTGGTCATGTGTGTTTTTGTTTTAGTTAATTTAATTACCTCTCTCAACAGTGATGCAACTTTAAAGTTTATCATTTTTATCTCTAAACATGTCTGTTTTTTGAACATGGCACTACTATGTTTTCATGGCATCATTTTTCCAACTGTAACTTAGTATATTTATACCAAACTGAATGATATTAGTATGTTATGACCACAAAACACATTTTCAGTTGACTAGAGTGCATTCTTTATTGACATTCACTTAGTCAAAATTCTCACTCATATTTATTGTAAAAGACTAATAATTCTTTATTCTTAGATTAAAACACCAATTCTTTGCATATAAAAAAAATGTGTCTTATGTTAAGATCTAGACTCATGAAAACCTTCTTTTTAAGCAATTTGGCATCATTTGCTTGTGTTTTCATTTTTCCAGCTATTAAAATATGATTGCATGTTAGCCTACCCCATGCAATAATCTTTGGTTGGTAGCCAAATTTTGCAACAAAGCTCCTGAAATACAATTAGATATTAACATTATACACTGTAGTTATAGTTGGGTTTAGTTTTGTTATGATTTTTCAGGAGCTGCAATCACTGTAGCATTGCTAATTGATACTATTCTTACTTTATTTTTATGTCAGGGATGTGATTAGATAAATGGATTAAAATGCAATAAATAAGTAGTAATACTTTTAGAGTATGTAGGATTGTTAAATAAAAAATTGTTACTTAGACTTATGTTTGTTTATTTAATTAGAGAAACTAATTTTTTTATTTTCTAGAGTAGCAGGAAAAAGTGTATCAATGCTCACATCGTTTTCAAATGCCCATACCTTACTAGATAGTTAGCATAAGCACGTAATACTATTTGCAAATTGTACTATCACAATAGGGCTTTCAAATAAAATTAGCCACATCTTATTAACTTAAATACTTGCTGAGATATTACTCCTCAAAATCAAAAGTCAAAAACATTGATACACTTTTCCCTGCCACTGTATATATATATATATATTTTTAACGTATAAATAAGTATTTTTAAATGTTAAATAATTTTAACATGGACTTATAAATAAAATTTTAATAAAACCATTAGAATTTATCACACCTCAACATTCTTTTAAAAAGCAATTTATTTTTACTTGTTTTTACTAAGCAAATTGTTGAACACATTAACTTTAAAGTTACACTGGTAGCATAACAGAGCAACAAAAGTATTATATTTTGATGAGATTTTTAAAAAAATTGAATTTAAACTTCTTCGCTTTTCTTTTACATTATTAATATATTATTTAAATAGTTTTCTTCCAGCTTTAAACACTGCACACAATTGATTTAATAGAAGTTCTTACTATCGGTTGACCTCGCACACCTTAGTATAATTTTATTTATTATTGTGACCAGTCTTCTGTTCATTATTCTACTCAAAATGATACCAATAGGCATTGCACAGTTGCATTGTGCAGAATCATTTAGGCTTGCAGCTCAGTTTTTCTGTTAAAGAATGCTGAACTGGGCAAAAATGTAGGTAGAACAGCTAAAATTGTAGCACACTGAGTTGTCTGCAAGAAACGCAAACAAATTAGGAATACAAACAACTAGATCAGCAGGTATAAAAAGACTTTACTGGTCAAAAAACTGACAAAACCTTAGTAAACCTTTGACGAGTGTGCAGCTTGCCCGAGCTGACTCGTGGTTGCCATAGGTCCGCCACCGCGCACGTCAGCGAATGATGCCAGCTCCAGTACCATCAGTCCAGTCGTGGCGGCATTTACAGCCACATCGCCGGTCTCCATGTAAATATTTGTCAATGTTTTGACCATGTTGAAAAGCTTTGCTATACCACGTCTGAGTAACTATATCTTTGCCCTCGTTGTGTGTGGCTCCATGGTCATGGCGAAAAGTAAAATAGATTGGTTTTTATAGCTTTTAGTAATAATAAATAAAAGAACGTGCATGTAAAGGTAACAGAGCTACCTTTAAATCACACTGAAAATGAGAGAAAAAAGAAATGACTAGAAGGTGTGTCTGCGTATGGCAGATGTTAGGCGCAAATTGGCGCTTAAACTTAAATAAGAGAGAGAGAGAGAGTATAGTCAAGTGCGCAGGTTGCACTGATGACCAAGAAGAGAGGGTGTATGCAGCGCTAGCAAGTGAGGGAAAGGCCGGAGACATACGAAATTCTAATTGCTATAACAATTTAATTTGCAATAAGATTCACTGAGGTTTTTGCCAGATGCTCCGTTTAGCGATGGCTTTTTATACCTGTTGACTTTGTTGTTTACCTCGTTGATTTGATTACATCTTTTGCAAGTAACTGGGCAAACCACAATTGCCACTGCCCGACCCATTATCTTGCCCGGCTCATCAATGTTCGACAGAACAACAGTTCTGCCATCATCAATAATTCTTTCAAGCAAAAAATGTGTGATGCCTATTAGCAAAAGTCAAAGCAAACTGATGAGTGTTCTGCTCATCAGTAGGACATCACAAAACAAGTAAATTTAAATCAAATAAGTTGACTACGTTTATAAATTGTATGAAATTTAAATGTACAAACTAATAATGACTTTTAAACTGGAATTACTGATAATACTTAGTGTTTTTTTAATTTTTTTTGTAATTAACGCTGCTTTTTAAAACAATACTTTATTAAATATTTGTACAAAAAATATTTTATTAAAAATTTTGAAATACTTTTTAATAAAAAAAAATTAAAAACATATTGTAACAATCAGCTTAATATTTTAAAAATTAATATTCTTTTTAAATAGACTTCTTTTGTATTTCCCTTAATACATAAGTATATTACAAAAATAGTGTACAATCTGTTTTTGAAAAAGACTTCAAAGCATTTTTAAAAAATAATTTGTGTTTATATCAATCTTTTTTTTATATTTTATTAATTTTAAAAAGGACAAACTAGTTTTTTTAAAAAAAAAAAAAAATTTATTCAAAACGTTTTTGCTTTTATGTAATAAAAAATAATAATTTAATTTACAATGTGATGTATTTTAAAAAGATATATAAAATTTATTGCAATATAAAAATTTTTCAATGTTAATAAATATTTTTATTATAGTCATATTCATATAAAAGTAGCATAAATTGTCTACTCTGATAATTTTTAACGATTCTTATTTAAAATAAAAATTTATCTCAATTCTCAAACTTCTCATGGACAACACTATAGATAATAGTTTTTTAGCTTACAATTATGTTTATGAATCCATTTATAATAAAGCAATTAAATATAATAATAATGTTTCTAATTATATAGAAAAAAATTATAAATATTGTGCAATAGACACATATGGTAAAATAAGTTTTGTCACAACTGACTCAATTTTTGACCACTCCCAAATTGAAAAAAATTTTCCATTTAACCTTGCATACAAATTATCTCCTTATGCCTTGATTGAATTAAGAAGTAAATATAGAGATATGAATAATAATAGCGAAATACATGATTTAATAATACTTCTTTGTGAAGAATATTTAAAATTCTCATGTGCAGATTATTTAGCCAGTATAGACTCTACAATTATGAGTAATTTTGTTATATATTTTATAAGTTATTATGAGATAAAATTAAGGGATGTTTCTAAAATAGATTTGTGGAAAATTATAACGGATTGTAGTATTTATCAAAAATATATGACCAATAATAACTAAATCTACATTTTGTGTTGCTATAATACAGAGTCCACTGAAAAAATATTCTTTGTAAAATGTTACCTACACTGGAGCTAACCCATTTCTATATATAAGCCAGGGTGGTCAAAACACGACACCCTGCTTTTATTCAGGCAATAAGTAACCTATTATCTCCAAATTTGTATTTTTGGATACCGAATTTTATATTAGATAAGTTCACGTGACCAATAAGCAATTGATTAAATTATTTATGTTTTATTAATAAAAATACTTTTTTTCTGCTTAAAAATAGAAATCACTGCTTAAAGTATTACAGTAACCGCCTATATACAGTGGCAGGACAAGTGTATCAATGTTTTTGACTTTTGACTTTGAAGAGTAATATCTCAGTAAATAGTCAAGTAAATAAGAAGTTTCTAATTTTATTTGAAAGCCCTATTGTGATAGTGCATTTAGCAAATATAATCACGTGTTTAGCTTTATTAAATACAAAGTTATGGGCAATTGAAAACAATGTGAGCATTGATTCACTTTTTCCTGCTCTTTTAAAAATAATAAATTTAATAAATTAAAAATATTTAATCCTACATTGAAAGCCCTTTGTTAGAACTAATTTGTGTTTAACAATCAGGCCCATCGCCTGTTACTATTTGACAATTATTCTTAGCGATTGTTTATTATGTTGCCACATTTATTACCCACTGTTTGTTCATACCAATAGGAAGTCACATATCATAGCACAACCAGAAATTCTTGACCATAACTCCCATGTCATTAGTAATTTTTAATTCTAGAGACTGTGCAGGCTACCTCTCAATCTGAAATGGCTGCTCAGTTTGTGATCCCTGAAGTAATTTTGTGCCATGCTTGATGTTAAAATTTTGAAAATCAACATTTAATTAATTCTAATTTCATAATCAGTCAGTTAAAAAAATAAAATCACATTAGAAACTGTTAATCTGTTGATGCTGGTTGTGTGTGTTTTTGTTTTTGTTAATTTAAACACTTCTCACAACAGTGATGCAGCTTGAAAGTTTAATGTTTTTATCTTTAAACATGTCTTTTTTTTGAACATGGCACTATTATGTTTTCACAGCATCATTTTTCCAGGTGTAAATTAGTATATTCAGACCAAACAGATTGATATTAGTATGTTATACCCACAAAACACATTTCCAATAGACTAGAGTACATTCACTGTTAACATTTACTTGTCAAAATTCTCACTCATATTTATTGTAAAAGACTATATATATGCCGTGATGGTCAAAAGTTGTATTTCTGGAACTAGTAGTGCAATTCGTAAGCTATCATCTCCAAAT
>JANBSE010000157.1:0-17124 GCA_027578475.1 Coemansia sp. RSA 2607
CTTTAGTTAACCCCAAGTGCCTCTCTTTCACACCTTTCTCACATCATCGTAGCCAACTTGTACAGATAAACCAAAAAATGATCTCCGCCGTGGCCTGGATCCGCAAAGGCGTTGCCGCCGAGAAGCCAACAAAGTACGAGATGACCGAGGAGGAGTATGCGCGGCTGCAGGCTGTGGCCGACGAAGAGATCGGATCGGCCAAGCGGGAGCTCAAGAAAAAGTCAAAGCTCGACGCCTCGATCCTCGAAGACCCGGCGCTAAAAGACTTTAACCTCGAGGACTACTCTTCAGCGTCCGAAGCAGGCGACTCCGACTCCGAGGCCGAGGAGGGCGGCGCAGCCAACGTCAACGTGTTCAGCAACATCAAGGGACTCTCGTACTACGCCGATGGCTCCGAGGACCCGTATCTGCAGCAAGACGAAGAGACGGATGAGGAGGCCGAGGAGATGCGCATTTTCAACTCGGACAACCTCTTGCTGGTGGCCAAGACCGAGGACGATATTAGCAGCCTGGAGGTGTGCGTATTTGAGTCCGAGAGCGACAACCTGTTCGTGCACCACGACTTTATGCTGCCGGCTTTCCCGCTGTGCGTCGAGTGGATGGATTTCCGCGTTGGCCGCAAGGCTGCTGCCGCCGGTGGCGATAACGGCGCAGGCAACTACGTGGCAGTGGGCACGTTCGAGCCGCGCATTGAAATATGGGACCTTGACACGACCGACAACGCCTACCCCGACCTGGTGCTCGGCAGCAACGACCGCAAGCAGCTGCGCCGGCTGCGGGGCAAACCGCACGCCGAATTCCACACAGACGCAATCATGGGTCTCTCGTGGAACCGCCTGGCGCGCAATCTGCTGGCAAGCTCGTCGGCCGACACCACAGTCAAACTGTGGGACCTGGCCGCCGCCAAGTGCGTGCAGTCGTACACCCACCACACAGGCAAGGTGCAGGCCGTCCAGTGGCACCCCTCGGAAGCCTCGGTGATGCTCACGGGTGCCTACGACCGCCGTGTGGCTGCCTTCGACTCTCGTGCCCCCACGGCCGTCAGCTGGTGGAACACGGATGCTGATGTCGAGAGCATCATGTGGGATATACACAGCCCGAGCCACTTCTACGTTGCCACAGAGTCCGGCGCCGTGCGCTACTACGACGTGCGCAATGTTAGCCAGGGCGCTGGCGCAGACCCCGTGTACACGCTGGTGGCGCATGCCGAAGCCGTGTCAGCTATGGACCAGCACCCGCATGTGCGCGGTCTGCTGGTTACTGGCTCGGCTGACGAGACTGTCAAGGTGTGGGACGTACGGGACGGCCGCCCCAGCATGGTGGTCAGCCGCAATCCGGATGTCGGCGGCGTCTTTGCTGCTCGCTTCTGCCCCGATGAGCCTATGCTGCTGGCTGTTGCTGGGTCTGGCGGCGAGACACGCATCTGGGACATGAATACTAACCCGCATGTGCGCAGCGTCTTTGGAGGTGCTGCTGCCGCTGCCTCTGCGGTGCAGGAGAAGCCGCTGGTCGGCGTTGTTGATGAGGAAGAGGCTGATGCTGATGATACACGCGAGGCGGTGCTGGCCGAGATGCACGGTGGTGAGGCTGTAGACGCCATTGGTCAAGGCAGCAGCGACGATGACGACGACGACGACGACGAAGACGAAGATGCAGCGATGGAGTCTGACTAATCCATGTCTCTTTGCTTTTTAAACTTATTACATTATCCGTAAAACTACCTGTGTTATGTCAGCTGCCACCAAACATCTCTCCAGTTACTTTTTTTCACATTTAAAAAACACTATGTATCTTAATCTACTATGCGGCTGTAACTTCTATAAAACTCACTATCAAAAACAGCCAAACTTCATATCCAGCACAACTACTTGCCCAGACGCTTTCTCAGCGCACGCGTGCGCTTGCGCAGTTTGCGGTGCTTGTGCTTGTTCATCTTGGTCTTGCGCTTCCGCTTAACGCTGGTCATGCGGTACACATGATCGCTCTCAATGCGCTCAACAGGGTCAATCATCTCGCTAGCCATCCAGCGCTCGCCGCGCGCGCGATACACTCTGCGCACGCTCCACGCACCGGGCGTCGGCGCCCTCCTAGCGTTCTCCAGCACGGCGTCAAAGAATTCCTCGACAAACTCGCTATCTGCAGCCCCCTGTAAGGTGCCGCCGATGCCGCCACCGAATGAGTCTTGTCCAAGCAGGGGCTCCGCCAGTGGTCCCAGGCGCATCGCCTCGGGGATCATTGCGTCGGCTGCCACGCGCATGTACGCAGACGCTGGTGCCGCGTAAACCTGCCGCAGCCGCGCGTTCGGCACGCCTGCCTCTTCGGCCGTCATGCCCTTGCACAGCAGCAGCTCGCCAACTGTCTTGTACGACGGCCGGTCTTGCCCGAGACCATTACCATTGCTGCTGGCTCCGCTGGTCGACGGGATCAGCTGCCGGTGCTGCGCAAACAGATTTGCTGTCAGAAACTCCGTGCGTGCCATGGTAAACTTTGGTACCTTGTTGGTGCGCACTGTCGGTGCGGGTTTTGTTCCCTGCGCTTTGGGCTCCTGCGAGCTGCTACTGCTTGACTCCGATGCAACGGGCGCCCGCTTGCCAGACATTGAGTAGCGGCGGATGCTGCTGCTCTCGCTGAGCGTCGATACACCACGCTTGCCTGCATTTAGAAGCTGTCTGCCAAGTAGCATCCGTCCGCTCGAGCTGAAGCGCGACGAATACATTACGATCAACGATTGATTTGTGTGCAATGAAGTATTATAAAAAGGATTTATAAAAGAAAGTTAAAAAGGCCAGCCAATCTTTAGCATAAAAACTTTGATATCACACGTAAAATACATCATCTCTCATTGGTCTGTAAAATATCAGGTGATTACCCCTAACCGTCTTGATTAAGAAAGTGCTCTTCGAGGTCACATCTAACGCCAACTTCGTTAATATCAACTCCTACCTCCCACCTTTTATAACATTATCGTTTGTTTGTAAAAAAAAATGATATTAAATAGGTACATTTTATTGCTGTATTTACTTTTTTAATGAAAATGAGGAATTCATCAGGATACTGACACACTTTTGGCAACTATAATTGGAGAAACTCTTTTTGACTTGTCTAAATACCTGTGCCAGACGGTCAGAGAGCAACATTAGAACCTCTTGACTCCAACCGATCAGCGCAGCGCTCTTCTAACCCAATTTTAGTTGAAAAGTGGAACATCCTTGTTGCATACCACATAACTAATTACATTTAATGTTTTTCGGAGCTGGCTGACAACATACATTTTTATTTTCTTAATAACACTTGAAAAAGCGTTACTTTGTCAATAACACATTTAGGTTGTAAATATAATTTTAGCTTTATGTGTTTTATTTTGTGGATAAAAAGGTATCGCAGACGTATGCGACCATTAAAACCACATAGAACTTTAATAAAAAACTATTAACCCACTCCTGACAACAAGTAACCTGACAGTAGTGAATCTGTGTTTATATTCGAGCGTTATTCGAACCATCCATAACCGTCCTTTTTGCGCACAAGCTTTCGGCAGTTATAGCCAATGTCAGCAATCGGTTTTGAACAATCTCCCAGCGCGCTAATCGCATGTCTTTTACAGATAGTTGATTATCTTGCGAGCATTCCAGAAGATCACTGAATGCGCTAGTACCAGTTTGCAGAAGCTGACAAACCGGGACATTGCAAACATTCAAGGATAGCAAGGAATGAATATCTACGTGTAAATAACGGAAATATATCATTGATCCTAAGCTGGCGACCACAAGCTGAAAGCGTCATTAACAGTCACTCGCGCGACTATCTCGGCTATGACCAAATCCTTATATGATCTAAACACGCCGTGTAATATTGATAGCACTGCTAGAGCGCTACACACGATACACAGACATGCCTGGCAATCTTCGCGGGCTGGCATCATCATCACAAAAATTCAAAAAACTCAAGAGATAAGAGGCAATCTACACAGAGATTTCTTGGTTTGCAACACCAAGGGGGTTCTCCGACGAGCATTCCAGATAACCATCAACTGAAATATAACTCAGTTTACTTTAGCAATTAAACCGTGTTATCACAATCATTCAAGGAGTTCATTCCATACTAGAAATGTTCAAGCTTATCTGAATAAGCTCTCACATAACGTTCTGCTTTTTCAAGCGTCTGCACAGCGTGTATATCCAACCACAAATGGCGCAAATATACCCCCGTACAATGCTGTTGAACATAATCTGAAAGCGTCATGAACATTCACTTATTGCGCTTGTCTCGGCTATGACAGACACCATTGCTGGTCTCAGCGCGCTATACATCATTAGCAGCACCACAAGGACGCTACGCATAATACACAGACAAGTCTGGCAATCATCGCTTACTTGTAGTCGCAAGACTGTTCAAATAAATTGTTATATGGACATTGGCATACCAACCTAGGCTTGGGCGCAAAATGGGCGACGAGGATGATCCGACCTACAGAGAAATGTGTTAGTAGAGTATGAATAAAAAAGCTAGGAGAAAAACATGAAAGAGAAGCAAAAGCGACAAACAGCGGCAGGCGCTAGAATTAAAGTATCAACCTTGGACAAAAAAAAGAGACAACCACATTCACGCCAGCCATTTTCGCTTACTTTTTGTCTCACTGCACTGAGACATACGTAAGCGTGTGTGTATGAGAGAGAGCGTGTGTGAGAGAGTGGGAGTGAGAGAGAGAATCAGCACATTACCTTTTCTGGCGAATGCTCATTTATTTTACACTTTTACACAGCTGCGACAACCAAGGGTGGCTTTTCTGCGGTATTGTGCATGTCAGTGTACCCCACATGATCCATTGTTCTTGTTTTCTCACTCTAAATGAAAAAGAGCTGGGGTTGGGCAGAGTGAACGATTTGACACCAGTGGCCGCAGCCGTTACTAAACAATGAGCTGTTCACGATGTGGAGACTTGTTGGGACAGCTTTGTGTGGAAAAACCAAGCCGACATGGCATACGGAATGCAGAAAGTGCAACAGGGATTATTTGCCCAAGCATTTGCACACGTATTGCCATACGCTTATTCACTCATTGCACTATTTTTCAAATGTTGGGTAACTACTGGGGCTTACTTTTCTCGTAAGAGATGCAGGAATAGATCATCGGCGCCACTTTTTTTGTTATTTGCTTTGTGTTGCAGAGGAATCTTGTCACTCAACTCTAAAACGAGATAGAAGTAAGCAGAAATGCAATTTGCAACGGTTTTTCATATGGCTGGCAAGCAGAACATATTGGCGGCTGTACCGAAAAGTCTATATTTAGCATATATTTTGGAGATGTAAGGTGCGTTTCTCACTGAAGTGCTTTTTTTGTAAGAAACAACTTAAACTTTAAAATTATTCTCAGCACCGAAGACCGAATATCTTAACAATATTAGCCAATTTAGACGTTGAAAAGTAGAATTTTTGTATGAAAATTTAATAAATATTGTCTATTCAACCACCTGAAAAATCACTTTGTCGAATATCGGCTACAGCCTAAATTGCGGTGTGGTGCATGAAAAATGATTGCCTCGCACTCTCACAAAAAACGGCAGCATTGTATGGCAAGTCCCGTCTCATATTCTGTCTTTTAGATGGAAGCGTTAATGAAAATTAAGGGCTCGCCAAATGGGACAATGCCTTGAACATACTGAACACACTGGTTGTTTGCCGACGACATTGTAAAATTGTCCCATCCATATATTCATTTATTGCATTCTTTTTGTTTTGTTGGGGTATTGCGGCTTGGAAGAGTGTGTCATATTACAGGAAAAACATGTACCGGGGCAAGCCGTTATTGCTGCAGGCTTGTCGGGTCATCATACTAGGGACAGAACCCCAGATGCATGGCTTAAACGTGCATATTGCATTGTTTAGTACAGGAATATTTACAAAATTGGCATGTTCGCATGTAACGGGTGTCTGCGTCATGGTCGATTTTGTTATTCCAGTCGTTCCGCAGCTAGCAAAAGCAATTGCACCACTGGAACTCTAGTTCTGTTTCTCGCACACGGCCACGTATATATTTGAGTCAAACACAGCTGTATTTCTTGTCATCTTTGTCTTTTCTCCATTATAAACTTTCAAATATCAACATGACAAAACGTAGCCACTCACCCAATTTTTTTATTTCTGACACTTTTCCTTCACTGGAAGAAACCAGCCACTCAAGACACAACTTGGCTATTGAGCCCGATCGGAATGCAAACTCAGAGGTGTCTGGCAGCTCTACCATCGCAGTTTCTGAGAGCTCACTCGTGCATCCTGACAGTGATCCCGGATCCAGTGGTGGATCTTCTCCATGTGAGCGTGCCCTTGCGTTTAGGAATAATACGCTGCTACCCGACAATGCTAGACCCAGAAAATGTACTAGCAGAGCACGCAGAAGATTCCGTCGTAGCCGTTCTGACGCTGATCGATATGAGAACCAGACCACCACCAGCGCCAATGAGGCTATTTTAGAGCCAGTCGCAGAGCAGCAGGCTGAAATAGCAGAACAACTGCTTTATCAACAGGCAATGCAGAGCCTGGAAAATGGTTTGCTGCAGAATCTGGCACATCAGCCGGCATACAATTCGGTAGATGGGTTGCTGCCGCTGGGTTTGCAACATCCGATGCAGGACCTGGTATATGGATTGCTGCCGCCACTTTCAGAACAGCCGACACACAACTCAGTAGATGGGTTGCAGCCACCAGTTTCACAGCAACCGACATATGACTCTGCAGATGAACTTTTGCAAAACATGGCATGGCAATCGACATGCGAATCGGTAGATGAGTTGTTGCAGGATCTGGAACAGCAGCTGATGCAGGGCTCGGCACAAGGGTCGCTACCGCTGCTTTTGCAACAACCAACACAGGGTCCGGTGAGCGAGTTGCTGCAGGATCTGCCATGGCAGCCAACACAGGAACTGGTACAAGAGCCGCTGTCACCGCTTTTGCAACAGCCAACATATGACCTGAATGATAGGTTGCTGCAGGATCTCGCACAGCAGCCGACATACAGCTTGGTAGATATGTTGCAGGCACTTTTGCAACAACCGACACACGACATGGTAAATGAGCTGCTGCAGAATCTGGCACAGCAGCCAACGCAGGACCCAGTGCATGAGTTGCTGCCACTGCTTTCTCAACAGTCGACATACGATTCAGTAAATTGGCTGGTACACAATATGGCATGGCAGCCAACACAGATTCAGCAGGTTGAGGTAGCAGAACAACAGCCTGTTCAACTGCTGACACATAGCCCAGTGCAGTATTTGCCACAGGAGTCAACACGAGAGTCATCACAGCAGCCGATGCAAGAGTCATCACAGCAGCCAACACGGGAGTCGTCGCAGCAGCCAACACGAGATTCGACACAGGAGCCGACACGAGAGTCGACGCAGGAGCCAACAGGGGAGTCGTCGCAGGGGGCAGTTCAAAATTCGAGTGGTAGTCATGGCGATCGCGGTGAGTATACTAAGCATCTCAATTCAGAGCAGATTCCGCCGCCTAATGAAGACCAAGCAGATACCAACAATCTGCCAGATGAGGAAAAGTTGCTTTCATCAGATTCACAATATGGACTGACTCAATTCGCTACGGAGAGGTTCAGGCCACTTACATACAAGCTGCGTTGTGCGATCGTCCATTGTTTTGGGAACATGGATAGCGAGACAGTCGTTGCATATGGTGACGACAAGCTGCAGCTTTGGAACCCAGTTTCTAAGAGCCTTGTTGGAGAATGGGATGGTGGACGGCATAATGTTCACATCGGTCAGGTTGAGCCACTATCAGCATCTACATTGGCAATTGTTTCTACTGGTGCTGGAGAAAACGGACGTGTATCCAAGGCCGGTAGACTACACTTTACGGACCTTAACTGGTCTGCAGACAATGGCCGTTTCTCGGATATGACTGTTCGCCAGTGGGTTGGCGATGCACCGCTTGTGGAGGATATCTCCATTGTAGAGAGTGTACAATCCGTGGATACCGATGACAAATCAGAGCTGTCACTCTTCACTGGTTCCATGACTGATGGAGCGGTGTATCGAAGGAACTTTGATATCTCTGACAGCAAGGTTAGGATGGCCAACCAACATAAAATGGTTACTAGTCACAACGATTCTATCAGCGCTCTATGCCATATAGCCGCTAAGAATTGTCTTATTTCCGGCACGACTTCTGGATCCATCTGCGTAAATGACCACAAAACTGGTAGCTGCATACAAAGCTTCAGTTTGGCCGAAGGCGGTAGCATCAGCAGCTTTACGCACTGCCCTTTTAACCCCAACATGTTTTTGGTCGGTTCCCGCCAGCTGGACAAGCTCATGATTTTCGACATTCGTGAGAACATGAGAAATGGGCCTAAGCTGGTACTTAAAGACGCGGAAAGTTCAATCACGGCGCAGTTTAATAAACCGGCATGGGATATTAAGACCGGCTTGGTTCTTGCGCCGGTGCGCAGAGTAGTCATGGGAACAACGTCCGCCACAATCAACATCTTGGATCCGCGCTTTGTGAGGTGCAAGGACGCCGTTCATTTTGAGCTTCATCCAGACGAGAATGAAGTATACTCAATCGACTTTACCACTTCAGCGGATGTCATAAAACGGACTATGGTTACGGCTAGTGAGAAATCCATTGGTTTCACTACTTCTCGTATTGTAAAGTACTAGTCACTTTACTTTTTATGAAACAAATAAAACAACTATAGTTTAACTTCAACAAATGTTAGTGTAGAAATTACGAGACCTTGTGTTAAAAACAATATATTAATAAAAGCTAGCATAGAGCTGACTTGCTCATTAACTTAGAATATACGAGTGACACGATCGGTAACATTTTAGCTAGTCACAGTTTAAAATAAAGCTTTAATGTTATCCTTGTTGTATAAACATATATATTAATATGACTTATGAAACTCAACTGTAAAAGTCAGGTAGCACTATGTTAGGGTGCCTTATATAGACGTAGTATGATCTGCGATTAAATCATTCAACGAAATGTTTAAGTATATACTTGACGATAAAGCTGGAGTATTATATTTTAAACTCGATATATCGCTAAAAAGTCACTTCACCCACGCTGCTCATTTTGTGTTTTTTTCTTTGGTTAATGCAGTTTAGCACTGCTACTAACTATTGTGTATAAGCTACAACATACTCACGGTGAGCAATTATTACTTTTCAAGAAAGCTGCGCCAGCTGCTAGAATTTCATTTTTGAATAGCATTAAACAAATGCTATCTATAAAATTTAGATTTGGATGACAACATAAACATATGAAAATAGCCGTTGTGACACTTGAAAAAGCGTTACTTTGTCAATAACACATTTCGGTTGTAAATATAATTTTAGCTTTATGTGTTTTATTTTGTGGATAAAAAGGTATCGCAGACGTATGCGACCATTAAAACCACATAGAACTTTAATAAAAAACTATTAACCCACTCCTGACAACAAGTAACCTGACAGTAGTGAATCTGTGTTTATATTCGAGCGTTATTCGAACCATCCATAACCGTCCTTTTTGCGCACAAGCTTTCGGCAGTTATAGCCAATGTCAGCAATCGGTTTTGAACAATCTCCCAGCGCGCTAATCGCATGTCTTTTACAGATAGTTGATTATCTTGCGAGCATTCCAGAAGATCACTGAATGCGCTAGTACCAGTTTGCAGAAGCTGACAAACCGGGACATTGCAAACATTCAAGGATAGCAAGGAATGAATATCTACGTGTAAATAACGGAAATATATCATTGATCCTAAGCTGGAGACCACAAGCTGAAAGCGTCATTAACAGTCACTCGCGTGACTATCTCGGCTGTGACCAAGTCCTTATATGATCTAAACACGCCGTGTAATATTGGTAGCACTGCTAGAGCGCTACAAACGATACACTGACGTGCCTGGCAATCTTCATGGGCTGGCATCATAATCACAAAAATTCAAAAAACTTACGAGACAAGAGGCAATCGACACAGAGCTTTCCTATGTTACTACACCAAGGAGATCTCCGACGAGCATTCCAGAAGACCGTCAACTGCAATACAACCCAGTTTACTTTAGCAAATAAACCGCAGTATTGCAATCATGCAAGGTAACCGTTCTGTACTAGAAATGTGCAAGCATACCTGAATAAGCTCCCACATAACATTCTTTTTTTTTCAAGCGTTTGTACGGCGTGTATATCCAACCACGAATGGCGCAAATATAACCCACGTACAAAATTGTAGGCCGTAATCTGAAAGCGTCATGAACATTCACTCATTGTGCCTGTCTCGGCTATGACAGATACCATTGCCGGTCTCAGCGCGCTATGTATCATTAGCAGCACCAAAAGTGTGCTACTCACGATACACAGACAAGTCTGGCAATCATCGCTTACTCGTAGTTGCAAGACCGTTCAAATAAAGTGCTATATGGACATTGATGTACCAACCTAGGCTTGTGCGCAAAATGGGCAACGAGGAGGATCCGACCTACAGTAATGTGATAGTAATGTATGAATAAAAAACTAGGAGGAAAAAGATGAAAGGGGAAGCAAAAGCGAAAAACACAACGGTAGGGGCAAGAATTAAAGTATACATTTTCAACAAAAAATACATTTACATCTGTGTAAGCCTCTTTTGCATATTCTTGCCTTGCTGCATAGTGACGAACATGTGTGTGAGTCAATCAGCTCATTGCTCTTTTTAGCGAATGCTCATTTATTTTGCACTTTCAGCGACTCAAGAAAGCTACATTAAATAAAGGTCTTTAGTTAGCCTGTACATACGTTTAAGGATTACAGACATAGACTTGTTTAAGAAAAGTCACAGCTGTAAGATTCATGAACATAGTAGGGTACCCCCATCAGATCACTAGTGAGTTTTTAAGAAAAGTGTGTCGTCTTTCCTAATTTTTTTTTGCAAATGTAATTTTTATTATAAAAATGACTTTTATATTTAACATTATACTTTTTCGATCTAGCTTTATGTAACTTTTGGTTTTATAATAATTAAGTACAGCCTACTGAAAAATATGTTTGTTAATTATGATACTGTATAAAAGCTTTAATAAGTGCTAGTTTGGTTTTATTTTTGCTAAATTTGCGTAAACCTTGTGTACCGACTTGCATTAAAAAAGTGCCAAAAGCAAAGTGACATTACAGAAAAAAGGGCAAAGAATAGACATGCTTATCAAAGCACGTGATTGGCCGTCACCTATCAAAAACATGTTATACGCGAATCCTAAAAGAAAAATACTCAGCAATTACTATTAGAAGATAGCCAAGAGAGGAGCATGCTCTAAAGTTTCTGTATTTAAGCTCTACACTACAGCCAAAAAATTAAAAAAAAAGTAAAAATCCCCGCCAAAATTGTAAATTCGACAAAAAATAGTGATTGGCCGGCACATTATTTCGAGAAAAAGGTGTGATTGCAGTGCGATTGCGGCGAGCGTTATACAGAAGGGGGATAAGAAAAAAAAAACAGAGAATGTAGGATTAGTAATAATAACAGTTTACAACAACGCGCATAAGTAAAGCATCAAATAAATAACGGCATAAAATAAAATGTCATAAACTTACCGAAGGTATCCTGATCTTGGGCGTCGACGCCCAAGAACTGATCCGAATAGCGTTAACCACACGGGAGGGGATAAAAAAGAGAGCCAGCCGGCAGCCGCGGTTGGCTGACAAAGCCACCTAGAAGGTATACACTTTTTTGAGTGCGGTACCAGTGTCGACGAGTTGCAGCCGATTTATCAGCTGGCCTCGTAAAACGCGTTGGCGTTGGCTGCGAGAGAGAGAGAGAGTGTGTGTAAGTTGTCAGTCATATGTAAATGTTTTGTGTAAGTTGATGATGATGATTTGAGATGATGAAGGCTCTAGCCGCTGGTTTTTTATACTAAAATGATTTTATTGTAAAAAATTATTTTATACTAATAAAAGTGACTTTACTCGTTTTTTTCTATTATTTGAAGCTGTATATGCTTGATAACGCAGCTTGTTTACAATTGGTTTCATGTTTTAGAAGACACACACTTGCATGTGCGGATGTTTTCAGTGTTCAGACTTTTATTTAAACAATAAATTTTAAAAATTGCAAATGCAAATAAAGTCAGATTGATGTTCTCAGTAATACATTTGCATGCATAGTCGTTCACACTGTTTTCACGTTGTTTAACGCAACATGTAATAAAAACACAAGCTGGTTACAATTGGTTTCATGTTTTAGAAGACACACACTTGCATGTGCGGATTTTTTCACAGTTTTCGGATTTTTATTTAAACAATAAATTTTAAAAATTGCAACTGCGAATAAAGTCGGAATTATGTTCTCAGTAATACATTTGCATGCCTAGTTGTTCACACTAGTTTCACGTTTTTCAGAGCAATATATGCTAAGACCTGCAAACAAAATAAAATCGGGTTTACATTTTCGGAAACACACATTTTGTTTTATTTTAAAATACAATAAAGTTGAAAAATACGGGTTGGCCGAAGGCCAACCCGATGTAAGGAGGTGTCAGGTTAACGCCCTTTTTGGGCCGCACTTTATTTTTCAGATTAAAAGATTAATAAAAATGTTTAAAGAAACAATCGCAACAGTCAGACCCCAGGGATCCCTTTGTCCTTTGAAGACGCGCGACGCCCATTTTCGCGCAAGGGTGGGATAAGCCGATGAGAGATACGAGAGAGAAAGAAAGAAAGAAGAAGAGAAATGAAATGAAAGAAGGGTGGGTACCTCCTTACATCGGGTTGGCCTTCGGCCAACCCGTATTGTTATACGGACTGTGTCCTACAACAATCCCGGTTGGCTCTCAGGCCAACCCTCCGTTCGGAGGTGTCAGGTTGTTCTCAGATGAGCCGAAAATGGCGTCAGTTACAGTATCAGGGGTATGACCCGGCGGTGGTCTGTAGTAATAGCGCTCGAACGTGGTCCCAGTTCTGGACCAGTTGGCATGGCGTTTGATGTCATCCAGTGACGCCCCATTGATGCGTGCAGTTGTGGCCGCCGTGGAGCGGACAGAGTGAGCCTTGTAGACCGAGGTGTCAATACCCGCCGAGGTAAGTACGATCTTGATCCAGGACGCGATGGTGCTGGATTTGATGCCGTTGTGAGGCTTGTTGTTGGTCAAGAAGAGGAACTTTTTCGCTGAAGCCGAGCGCCGTAGGTCGGTGGTGCGTCGGATATATTCTACAGCATTGCGAACCGGGCAGGTGTTAGGTGCGCCGTCGTGGCACAAGATGGTCAGTTCCTTGGGGCGCCTTTCCTTCGGAGTAGGCGCGTATAGTGTTAGCGCCTCTGGTGCGTCCGGTGTCCCTGTCAGCCGGACGTTTTCAAGCAGGAGGCCGCCGATGTCGCTGGACGGTCTCCAGATCGTGCTGAGGGCGAGAAGGAAGGCGAGGCGTCTCGCAAGACGGGTAAGTGTGATGGTGGCGAAGTCTCCCCACTCATCAAGCATGGTAATGACTGTGCCCACGTCCCAGGCTGGCGGGCGCGGTGCCAGAGGTGGCTGTCGACGGTGCTGTCTCTTGTAGACGTCGACGATCAGGGGCCGCTCGCGTAGCGGCGTCGAATCAGGGAACATTGTGTTCCACACAGAGGCTATTGCAGAGCCATGGCCGTTTAGAGTTTTGGCCGAAAGGTCGCTAATGCTAAATAAATAATTGGCAACATCTGTCGTGTTGTTCGAGGTCGGGTTGACCCCATTCTCTGTGCACCAGCGTACAAAGGCGTTCCAGCTGCCGTCGTAGCTGCGTGCGGTGCCTGTCGAAGTCGTCAGTGCCAGGTCTTCGGCAGCTGCGGGGAGCAGTCCCTGTGTGCGCTTGGCCTTGATTATAAGGGCCATGCGAGCAGAGACCACTGGACCGTCGGAATCGTGAACTGGATCGGTCGGCGGCGAGTTACTCGTCGAAGGAGGGGCCACCACCACTGGCTCGGCCAGTCTGGTGTGATCAGAATCCCTGTCGGTTGCTCCGCTTCGATCTTGCGGAGAGTTGCCGGAATCAGTCGCCAAGGGGGGTGCAGCAGGAGCTTCTGTGCTGCCCACTGTTGCTGAAAGGCGTCGATCACCTCTGCTCCTGGATCCTGCTTCCACGCCCAGTAGCGTGGCAGGAGGGTGTTCGCTCGCGACGCGAACGCGTCTATTTGGACTTGAGGTAAGTGGCGAGCTATTTTCTTGAATGTTTTGGCGGGAATCGCCCACTCCCATGGTGGCAGTGACTTGCGGCTCAGTGAGTCGGCCGAGCCGTTGTCTTTTCCCGCTAAGTGTGAGGCGGTAACACGGCAGCCGAAGGCAGCGGCTTGTGCGTGAAGACAAAGTGCTGAGGCTTGAAGCAGGTCGCTTGCTGTTCCTCCCTGCTTGTTTATGTATTTCACCGCCGTTGTGTTGTCCAATTGAATGTGTATATGTTTCCCCTTGTAGGTTTTCGACAATATTTTCACGGCGAATTCGGCGGTTAGCAGCTCCAGCATGTTTATGGAGTGCGCCTGCTCGACCCGCGTCCAGTGCCCGTGTGTCTGGAAGGTGGGTGTGTGGATGCCCCAGCCTGTTTTTGATGCGTCGGTTTGGATCGTCACGGCCGGTGGGTCGTGGATCGGGGCTATCGGTGCTGACGTCGCTGCTTGTAGCTTCAGCAGCCAGGTGAGTAGTTCGGTGCGCGCTTTCAGCGACAGCACCAGGGGCTTGTCCCACGCGTGTGGGCGAGCCAGGGCTTTGGCGAGGCACATCTGAGTGTACCGCAGGTTCAGCAGACCCATCGTGTAGACCGGCAGGAACGAGGTGAGTTTCCCCAGCGTTGACGCGAGGGTGCAGGCTGTCGGCTGTTCTGAGGTAAGTAGCCGGTGGATCATCTTGGCGGCTGACGACGTTTTGTTCGTCGGCAGCGACATCTGCATGGTGTTCGTATTGAACACGAATCCCAGGAAGGACTGGCGCTGTCGAGGCGTCAGGTCCGTCTTGGTCGGGTGTATGATAAACCCGAGCTCTGTCAGATGTTTTATCAGAGTCTGTGCTTGCTTGGCGATGAGCGGCTTGGAGTCGCTGCACAGTATGATGTCGTCTATATAGTCGACTAATAGCATTCCTTGTTCGCGCATAGGTTGTAGGGCGGCGCGAACCAGCTTGGAGAAGGCGCGCGGCGCGGAGGCCAGCCCGAACGGCAGTGCGCGGTATTGGTAGACGGTCCCTCGGTGCTCGAAGGACAGGTATTGCTGGTATGCTGGGTGGATGGGCGTCACGAGGTACGCCGACTTGAGGTCTATCTTGACCATCCACATGTTCGGTCGCAGGAGCTCTCTGAGCGTCAGTACGCTGAGCATCTTGAACTTCTCGTGCTGGACGTAGTTGTTTAGGGGCCGGCAGTCGAGTAGCGGCCGGATTTTGTCTGATTCCTTTTTTCCGAATAGACCACAAATAAATTTTTTTGATGATTTTTCCATTTTGTATAGCACGTTTTGAGCCAGTTGATCGGCAACTAATTCGTCTACTGCTGCCATCTCCTGCTCTTCCAATCTGTAGTTTATTGGCTTCCACGGCCGTGGCGGCATCGTAAACTGGATCTTGAGACCGTGGGCTATGATCTCGAGAACCCACTTGTTCGACGTCGTCCTCTCCCAGGCCGCCAGCTTCGTTCCCAGGCGGCCCCCCACTTCGCTTGCTGGGGGAAGAGTCATCACTGCTGGGCAGCAGCGGGACTCTCGGGTTTCCCTGAGCTCGGTTGGCTGGGATTGCCTCTCCAGCTCGAGCCTTGATGGTGACCGCGGCCTCGGCCGCGGTAATTGCTGTTGTATCCGCCGCGGTTCTGGAAGTTTCCACGGGGATTGCTGCCATGCCAGCCGCCTCGGCCTTGCCATTGGCTGGCACCACTTGCTTTTGGGCGATCGGCACGCTCTTTCTGCTTTTGCACCCAGCGATCAGCAAACGCTGCAAAAGCGGTAGACTGTTTTTCTTCTTGTTGGGGGAGTAAATCACGGAGTTCGTGGGCCTCGAGGCCGGCAAGTTCTCCCATGGTGGCTGTCCAGTCGTCTTGGAGCTGGCACCAGGTTGCAATGCTGATGGTAAGCGCAAGGGTGCACTTGTAGACGAGATCGTCTTTATCGTCTCCAGCCATCGCGCCAAGGAGGGCGTGTAGGCACGCATTGGAGGCCTTTGTTCCACGCTCGAGTTGGGTGGTAACAAACTTGGTGAAGGCTCCTGCTTTAATAGTGTGGTTTCGCAGGTCGTGGAGCATTCTTTCGCGCGTTTCGATGGGCTTGAAACGCGGGTGCTGGTAGTTTGGGAGCTCTCCGTAGAGCTTTCGGACCTCTGCGTTGGTAAGCTCGTATGCTTCGTTGATGAGTTGCGCTGGCTGTCCGGTGACAGGTCTGTTGCGCACGGGGACTCCGTCGTCAGTGGTTGACGAGGGCGCCGCTTCCATTTGGACATCAGCGTCGCCAGCAATGTTGGTTTCTTGCATGGCATGGAGCGCTGCGTTGATGAGCTCTCTGACTTGTTCTTCATCCATAATTTTTGAAAAGTTTTAAACGATAATAAATCTCTTATGTAAGGTACCGATTATAAGTAATTGCGAATAGCGCGGCTTTGAAAAGGACAAAGGGATTCCTGGGGTCTGACCGTTGCGATTGTTTCTTTAAACATTTTTATTAATCTTTTAATCTGAAAAATAAAGTGCGGCCCAAAAGGGCATTAACCTGACACCTCCGAACGGAGGGTTGGCCTGAGAGCCAACCGGGATTGTTGTAGGACACAGTCCGTATAACAATCGCACACTATTTGAAGTATTCTACAATGGAAAAGCAGATTTGCAGTTACACAGGTTTGCAAAAGTGTTGCCGCTAAAATCGACAAGCATTTTGCCTTCCCACCATTACAGCTACTGTGATTGTGATTGTGTTTGTCGCTAAAGATAGGCGAATAGGCTGAGCCTGATGTTCCACTGGTGTATTCAGCACTCCACGGCTGCGATTTTTCCAAGTCGTTTTTTTCTTCAAGTCGTTTTTTTTTCTAAAGTCCGTTTTATTTCTTTTTGCGTTTGCTACTTTATCTTTAATTCATTTTTTATATTTATTAAATGCATTTTCTTGTTAATCAATAACGTAGGAAACGTCGAGGCGCCGGTGCTCCTTCCGTCGGTTACGGCAGCCT
>JANBSE010000158.1:0-17121 GCA_027578475.1 Coemansia sp. RSA 2607
TTGTGCTTGGGGTTAGCCTTGTCGACCTCGTAGTTTTCGAGGTAGTTGTGGATTGGCCAGAGAAGCTTCTTGCCGAACCCCTTCTCGACGACCGCGCGTGGGGCACCTAGGACGTGGTAGTAAAACTCGTTCTTGTCGACCATAGTCACGCGGAGATTAGGGTAGCCTTGCAAAGACAGTGCAGCGACCGTCCGGGCAACGGCGGTGCCGGCAACAGACATGCCAACAATAACAACATGGATATCACGGGTAGACATGTTATAAAAGTAAAGATAAACTTAGTTTGCTGAAGGGTAAGATATAAACTTGTAATAAATTGGCGGGTACGAATTTTCAATGGACGATGGTGCCCAAGGTCATTTTGTGAAGATATTTATACCCTTTGCCGAAAAGGTGTGTGTGCGCACGTACTTTCTGTGGATTACAAATTTTGTTGATAGTGTTCTTTTGAGGAATTTTTGTAGATCCGGAGCGTCCTTCTCGCTGAGTAATCCGACGGAGCCCATCCACCGGAAGTCTTTGCGCGGATCCGTATCGCCATCAGCCAATCAAAGTTGGAAGATGAATTTATTTTTATGAAATTTATTATTATTAGACGATTAAATCGATATCGACTAAATTAAGTGAAAATGTGGAAATTAAAGTTGCCTTCTAAGCTCGACTTCTTTCACTGAAACTGCTTGATATTATTGCAAGTAATTAGCAATTACTATCAACTAGATTCATACAACACTTATGCTAGCACATGTAGTAAACAAATTTACAAAAAAATTGGATTAGTTAAGTCTAAAATTACCATTGGTCATTTTAACACGAGAAAGTAAAAGGTTCGGATAAAATTTTAGACGTTGATGTCAACTTTATATTTACCTACACATATTTTTCTTATTTATCAAATAACATACTGGCACCTACTGTTTATGCTTTAAAACAAGTATTTGAGTAGTTTGACTAGTGGCTATTGAGCTCAAATTTTTTAGGTTATTTTTTAGCAATAAGACAAAATATATATTTTTGTACCGCCTCTTGTTTTTTTTTAAATTTAACAAAAAATTTACATAGTTAGAGATATCGTTGGTAAAAAAATATAAAAGTAAAATATTATACATTTTGCTTTACTACTCTGGGAGTTATACTCTAACTAGTGTGCACAAGAATTTTTCGATAAAGTCTGACCGCTAAAAAAATAACTTGGGGTTGTTACGAAATGGGTATGGACTAGTGGATGTATTAACCTGATAACAAGCAATAAAATGATATATAGAATGTGAACTTTATTTTTTAACCAAGGTTCCGTGCTTCTGGAGGGTGCGGGACTTGGGTACTTAAAGGAATGATGGGGAAAGTGTTTGTTGTGATGGTTTTCGTTTGTGCGCAGTCCTGAGGGATTGCGGGTGTCATACGTGATTGTAAACACCCTTTGTGAGTAGTGCGTTCTGATTGTATCTGTCGATCACTAGCGTTGATACAGGTGCGCAAGCCATTGTAATTGTACTTTCCCCCGCCTCGTGTACTACTGTTCCGTTTCCGAATGCGGCAAACCGGTTCTTGTTTTAGTCGGCCTTTCTGAGTCCTCGATAGGTGGACTAGTTTGGGGGCCGCGCAACAGGGTGAAGCTTCCACTGCCCATAGATAAAATTTTTATCCAAAAGAAAGCCAGATTATATGGTAAAAAAAATACATTTGTTAAACAAAGTAAGAGTAAATTATGTCAACCCGATAAGAGAATATTGATGTAAGCAAGTTTTTGAAAATGTTAGTGCATCAAATTTCAATTGCTAGCAATAAAAATTAAAAAACTATTTGTTTGATGAATAGTCTTTCAAATCAACTAATAATGTATACATAAATTGTTGTGTGTGTATATAATCTATATTCTTAATTTTAGTAAGATAATTTAAATATTGAAAACAAATAATAGCTGAGATCTTCTAAATATTTTTTACGCTCATCACCTAACTGATGGAGTATGCATTTATAACTAGGCTTATCAGCGCCAAGGCTTTTAAATAAAAACAAATATAATTATGGTCGCCAAAAAGCAAGACACACATTTAAACAGTTAATTACTTGTTGGCAGACATTTTTTAAGCAACCAAAATATACTATCAATGTAAAAAAAAACCAAAAAAGAAAGAGAATATCGCCCACATCATATGAAATCCTTAGACATTTATTTTTATTTGGTATTATCAATCTCTAAATTAAAATGTGTTGAAAGCGTGACGAGCGTAGCGAGTTAGCATAGGTAATAATAAATGTATTAAGCTAATAGCGCTGAAAATAAGCGTTGGAAGATATTAGAAAGCTAAAGAACATCTTCCCTGGCTTTCCGAGGAATCAACTCATATGTAGTCGCCATTGATTCTCATGCAAGTGTGCTGCCTGCGCCACTGTGTGTCAACAAATGTATTAGTAGCAAGACCTCTATGTGTTTTACTAAACCTATAAAAATTGCTGTGTATACTTTTGTACTTTTTGTTTGAGTGCATAACAAAGATTGTCACTGTACTTTTGTATTATTCATTTTATGCAATCAAATTTTTTTCAAAAAATTACTATTGTTTAAAAATTACATATAAATTAATATCTTAAAAACTAGAAAAGAAACAACAACGCTAGTAATATCACTAGAACCGTGCATAATATTTGTTATTTAAATATTAATCACATACGCTATTCTATAGTAAGAAAATCCCATTGCCAGACTTTATGCGAGCCCTGTATTTAACCAAGTTGGCAAATAATTATATATTTTAAACATAAAATTTTGCTAGATGTTAGCAAAACATTTAAGAATTATAATAAATTTTGTTAATTTAAAAACTGCTAATTGCGTTAAAACCAATTAAATCATGGTTAACTTTTAGAAAAATGTAAGCTAAAAAATAATAGCATCTATATTTTTATTACATTAGTATTAGTCAAGTAATCTTTCGAAGACACACTTAAAAACTGTTCTAAAATTGACATGTGTTTTACTCTCCAGTTGGGTTTGACTGTTGCCAATGGGTGCCACACAGTTGTTCTGAGCAAAACCATTGGTGATGGCAAAACTTTTGTTCTGTCGAAGAATGATGAGCCAGGTGAAATAATGGGCTGGGCAGTGTCAATTGTGGTTTACCCAGTTACAAGCAAGAGTCATAAACAAATTGACAACGTGAATGGCAGGAACAACAAGTATAAAATGCCGCCGCTAAATGAAGCATCAGGCAAGAACCACAGTCAATCTTATTGCAAAGTTAATTGACATAACAATTGGCATAACCTCCCTCTGCAGTCTTTCCCTCGTTCACAAGTGCCATGTACACTCTTTCTTTGCAGTCATTGGTGGAATCTACTCATCTGACTATACTCTCTCTCTCTTTATTCTTATTTTGCTTAGGTATCAACTCGTGCCCAACACCTGTCATATGGAGGCACACTTTCTAGAATTTTATTTACAATTTTAAAGATTTGACAGTTGCTCAGCTACCTTCCCACACACGCACAGACATTTACTATCTCCATAAACTTATTAAAACCTTCTATTTTACATGTTGCCACGACCATGGAGCTTCACGCCATGATGGCAGAGATGCAGTTACTCAGACAAGCTATGGCGAAGCTTCCAGACATAACTAAGACATTGACAGATATTTATCAGGTAAAATGATGTGTGGCTGTAAACGTGGCGTCAACTGGATCAGTGGTATTGGGGCTGGAGTCATTCACTGGTGTGAGCAGTGGCGAACCAATAGCGACCATGTGTCAGCTCGAACAATTTGCATACTTATCTATACTGAAATTATTTTACATAAAACCAGATTGTATGCCCCATAATAATAAATAAAATATAATTATAAAAATTGGGTTTCTGTGCAATAATTGTAATTAGTCTTTACTATTTATTAAATTTTAATTAAAAACTCCATTATAAAATAAATTTATACCTAAAGTATATTAAAATGTATAGAGCTTATAAACGCTAACAAACACTACGTTTTTTATAAATAAAAAAGATAATTTAGAAAAGCAATATATTAAAAATATATTAAAATTTATTAATAAAAAAATTATATTAAAAAAATCTTTTAAAATCACAAAAAAATTTATAAAAACTAATTAAACTCAATAGAAAACATATTTATAAGTTTTTTTACACAATATAAGTTTTTAAAGTAAAAATGTTTATACAAAATAAAATAAAGTATTAAATAAAAATATTGGGTTAAATTTTGCAAGACTAGGATAATGAGTGGCAACATTTTTATACAACTACTAAAAACATAGTATATAAACACTTCCAACTTTGTGTGTTTTTATTATACCTTACCAAATAAATAACAATAAATTATTTTTTAATAGTAGCAATACAAATGAATCCTTATTATATTTATCCAAATCAACGAGCAAGTTTTACATGGACATACAATGAAAATTATCATGTTCACTTTGAAGTAAAAACTGATTCAGTTTATTACGAAATTGATGATTTTGAAAGACAATTTAACGCTGAAGTTTCATGGAAACGTCCAGGTTTATCTTTAGAAGTAGAAACTTGCATACCCAAAAGTAGCAATGAAATATGTAGTCAACATCAAGAATATCGGGGATATGAATATCAATATTTTACATGTTCCTATTATTATTATGGACATATATCGGAGTCTGTATTTTGCATTAAATCGCCATCTGAAAAAACACAAGTCAGTACAAATCGTAAGTCATTGTGGAATTAAAACTAAAAATAATTTTAAATTAGCTTAATATCATTAACGTGATAATACATAATTATAAAAATGCATATATAATTGGAAGTTTATTAAAGTAATTAAAACAATTAATTAAATTTAATACAAGTAATATAATAATAGCTAGGTAAATTTTTTTTTAATTGTTTTAATATATTTGTTACAACTTTAAATAATCATTTTACATAGGTACGTTAAGATCTGTGTTTAAATTGTTTTGCAACCATGAAATGCGGATTTATTAAGAATATGTTTGGAACGTAGAGAATTAAAACAATCTAGACACCAATCTATGCAATAGACAGTTTTTCTCTGCCTAATATTTAATTTTAAATGACACACCCCTCACAGCTGCCATTACACAACAACAATTTACACAAAGGGCACACACTAAAAACTGGCTGTGGTTTGACAACTGTGCTCTTAATAAGCAAGACTGTCTGCACTATCGACAATGGGTTTTTCTTTGTTATTTAATATACTTTTTTAATGCACTTGGTCCATAGCAATTGTCGTGTATTCCACTTCTTCTCCATACTCCACTTTAGAGGCTTAGCAATACTTAGAAATAATAAAACAATTTAAAACTATCATTGCACATTAGCACAATTTGCCAGGCACTTCAAAATTTTCAATCATACTACAAAACTGGCAAATAGTTCCGAGAAACAACATGTAAGTGATTGAATATTTCAATTTACTTCTCACTATTTTTAACATCTGGGTTTTAGAATTTTATTATTTAGTTTAAGCAAGTATTTAACTTGCTGGACTAAAGACAATTGCAATAAGAGTTTAAAGACTATTTTGAGTGTTAAAATTGACAAATTTTTTATTTGCTCAAATCGCGTTTTCTGCTTAAATTTACTTTGATTTTCAGCAATTCAAAACTCAACAGGTATTTTACTGTAATATAATATTTTGTAAATTTATATTTTTATTGGTGTAAGAAATAAAAACAAACTTCATATTATCTGATTTTAATATCACGTTAATCAAATATAAAACTATGCTATTGTCTGCTGCGGCTAAATCATTTACTTAAAAATATCATTTTTGCCTAACATTGGAGCATACTTGCTACTTTTTAAGTTTTTGTTGTTATGGTTTTATTAAGCATTAATTCTTTAATGCATTACCAAAAATCCTATTTTTTATTGAGTAGATGCCCAAATATGGTAAAAGAATTAAATAAAATATTTTGATTACTCTACTTGCAAATGTTAATCATAATGCATTTTAAAAAGTATTTTATATGTTGTATGTTGTGTTAAAATATTATGAGCCTTACAAAAATATTTATTGTTGCAGCTTAAAATAAAGTTTGTTTACTAAATTTTAATATTTTTATATTTTGTGATTGCATAGGGCTAGTCTATCTAGTGTAAAAACTTTGCAATCTAGCATAAAATTTCTGCTTTCCCATTGGATCATCAAAATATCAGGTGATTACCCCAAACTTTTTTGATTGCTAGTGCATTTTGTGCCCCGATGTATGACGGCTGTTTCACTGATATCAATGACCGGCTCTTACCTCACTAGAATTTTACCTTTTCCTTATAAATATATTTTAAGACAATTTAACACAATTTACTGCTCCATTTATTCTCAATAAAAAAACGAGTTTTTAAAATACAGACAGACTTTTGGCAACCGCAAGTGGAGAATCATTTTAAAACACAATTAAATCTCTGTGCGAAACAACCATTAAGCACCCTTCAAACCCCTTCTAACCACGAGCAGCACAGCGTTCTTCTAACCCAATTGCCAGTTGCCAAGCGCAGCGCCCTTCTAACCCCTTGGCAGGCTGACGCTGAATATAGTACTCTCAAATTTAAATATATTAATTCGTTGTATTTTGTTATTATTTTTTAAATAAAGTAATACAGTTTGATCAAACATACAAGTCACTGATGCTAACAAAAAAATCTCGTTGAAATAATAACCATATTTCCACAAGGGCCAGTAAAATCCAATGAGATAGACGGGTGTTTTGCTTGCCGATGTGTGTCACAATCACAGCAACACTGTTACTGTCGCCGCTAAATTACAAGATCGAATAAGTAAACTTGTCCCCAGCAGTATATTTCTAGAGGTTAGACGAGCGCTGCGCTTCCCGACTAATAGTGGGGTTAGAAAGATGCTCCGCTTACCGGTTTATGGTGGGGTTAGAAGAACGCTGCGCTTGCTAAGGGTTGGAAGGGATTAGAGAAGGGCTGCACTTGTCAACGAGCGTTGCAGTTTGTAAGGGCCAAAGCTTTAAGAGCGAATATTTGGTGGCGAATGTGCAACATAAATTCAGCGAATTGACAAATGCAACGTCGAATTTATAAAAAAAAAACAATCAACTTGGTAATAGTCAATTTTAAAAGAGATACAAAATAAACTGCTAAAATCAAAGAGTAGAAATAGTTTGGCGTAAGCGCGAGAAAGGATGCTATACATATCCGCTGAAAGTACTCAAACGATAAAAACAGTTAGGGGATATCACCTGATTTTAACGGACCAATGAAAAAGCAGAAATTTTACTTTTTTTGCAAAGTTTTTATGCTAGATAGACTAGCCCTTTTATTTTATAAAATTTATTATAAAAATGTTGTAAAAAAACTTTAAAGGTTGACCTTTAGAATAGGTGGCTGCACGTTCACGTGATCTGTTTTTAAAACTTATGGGAAATAAAAATGACTTTTTACCGCAAATTCTTTACGAGCGTTTAATACTTTATCTTGGAATATACTCCCTTGTTTTTATTAATTGATAATAAACTTTTTAAAACACTTGAATGCGCCAATGTTTTAGTTTAAATAAAGATGCTATCCTATAAAGTGATGCCTGAACATCAGAGTATGTTCCAATTCTGCTGCACTAATAAAGATAAACTTTGAAAAGTTTCCTTTAAGTGTCTTTACAAGGCAGTAGTAACAACTAGACTAAGGAATCTACTAATTTATTTGTTTTTAATTAGTTCTAATTTATTGTCTTATATGTTTATATCGTTGTATTGGAAAATATGTTGTTTGGTTAGCAGCAAGGGGTCAGAAGGGTTTTATGTGATGATCAGGATTATCACGGATCAAAACACGCGCGCTCTCGGAATAAAAGAGCAGCCACCCCCGCTCAGAACAAACAAACAGTTTTCCTCAGATTTATTCTTTTACTCTAATACATTACATAACATTTATAAAAAGATGCACCCATAATATCTAAAAAGTGTCACGTGAACGTGCAGCCATCTATTCTAAAGGAGATCCACTTTAAATGATTATAGTGTTCATCAAGTAATACTCACTGAACTGTATATTTCCAACATGAGTGGCTGCTGACTTATGTTTTTGAAGCATGCTCTTAACATCACTCTTTAGCTGTTTTCCCAATGCGACATGTGTCAAAGAAGTATTTAAAAAAATTAGTTGAACAATGCCAGAAATAACATTTTCTTGCGTACTTTCTGCACTTGCACTATATATACTTAATCTTTTTAAGCGACTTATGTTTTGAATTTTTTCAATGCTATTACTCTGGTTTCCTTGAATTGCTTTAATTATCTTTGTAGAAACAATTTCAAGTGTCAAGTTTGTTAGATTAGGAAGATTCGAAATAATATTTACTACATTTTCCAACTTTATATTACATTTAATTATTAGCTTTGATAATCCAGTCCACATTATTCTGTTATAGTCAAGATCAAACATTACATCCTCAAGGCTTAATCTGTAATCGGCATTATTGGCGTTGTATCTGAGCCAACTGTTTGTAAATTCATAAAAGTAATCCATGTCTGCATTCGATGCAGATAGTTGGTCAATATTGAGGTAACCTATCTGGCAATTAGCAGACTCACCAAGCAATGGCAGTGAACTAACTTGACCATTAAGATTTACATTTCCAATATTGAAAAAATGCAGCTTTGCTGCCACTGGTCCAATATTTCTTGAATTCATGGATATGCTTATATAGTTTATGCGTGGCAAGTAAATATCTACACTAGCACTTGAATCAAATGTGTCTTTAGTACTTACTGAGTTTACTATACTTTTGTCTTCAACAAAAACAAGTGTTTTTAAATTGTCGAGTTGAATGTTTCCTTGCTCATTTTTCGAGCTGAAGATATCCCATGAAAATGTGGATGTAACATTAATAAGTTTTATCAATTCCAATGAGCGACTGCATACTGTTGATATTTCTTGACTATTTTTCAAGTTTAGATTTAGCGTCTTCAATTGTTGAGCTTTGCTAAATGTGCAAAGACACTGTGGTACATTACTATACATGTGTTTTAGCTGATGAGCATATGCTTTGATTAGAGTTGAAAATAGTGCAACCTCAGACGATGATGCACAGTCATACAAACTTAACGAGTTGACATTTGGCATTTTCTTGACAATATGTGAGCTGAATACTTCCATTGTATGGTTCATATTTTTGAATAAACTGATATCAAAGCTTTTCTGTGTAGTATCTATATGTAATTCAATTTCCAAGTTTTGCAGCATAGACCACTCTTTATCACCTGGACAAATGATACTTTGGATTCCAGAGTATGAGCAACCAATAAGGTTAAGTTCACAAAGTCTTGGGCAGTCAACAGCATAAACCCCAGGTTGATTGTTTTGAAATTTAACAAAATTAGCACAATCTGTCCCAAATTCTACAGTTTGGTCATTATAAAATATATGTAAACGCTCCAATCTTGTGAAAGACAAAAATTGACATTGGGAATCATGTTCAATAAGTGAGCTCCAAGTAAACCCATGTGGAGTGTTTTCAAACCTTAGTACTTTGAGCGTGTTTGAGCAAGTAGCAGCTAGTGCAATTGATGATTCAAAGTTAAGGTTAATAAAAAGATATTCTAAACAAGTGGCCTGTCTAAGATCAAGGTTTTTGGTTAAATGAAAATTAGAAATGCAAATTATCTGCTTGGCATAGTGGTTGTAAAGTCGATCAGTCATCATGCTACTTAGAATGCTAGGCATATACCCATCAATCTTTAAGGCTACTAAATGAGGCATGTTATTCACTATTGATGAATGCATAATATCAAAGTTTCTCAATATAATGTCATTGTCAAAATCAACAAACATTTCAGAGCCGTCTAATCCAAATAAGTTTAGCTTGGTCACATTGGGCCACTGGTATGTGTTGTAGCATAAAACATTCTGTACAGACTCAATGTTAGGCAGTATCAGGCAGAGCTCATCAAGCAAAGGAAATAGTACTTGAATAGGATTCACTGGGTTAACACCTTGCTGGAATATATAGTTGCGCTCTCCTAAATTACCTGCAGTAAATCGTGTTGAAAACTCAAGCTTCATTGTTTGCAGACAGTGGAATACTAGCACATTTGTGTTCTTAAAAGCACTAAAAGCACTCCAGTTGAAATTTGGTGGCAGGTTTTTTAAAATGAGCGTAGTCAAGGTGTTAGTAGCATTACTGAATAACAGCTTGTTAGTATTTTCTGTTAAACTTGTCTTTAGTTTTGTAAGTTGAATACTAGTCACACTATCGACACGAGTAAACAAATCTTTGTCACTGGAAATTGTCTTGCACTGGTTTTCATATGCAGCAACTAATAAATTACCCAGCCATGCTGCCGGCTGGCACCTCGCTGAAAAGAAATCAATATCTGTGACATTAGGGAGCTTTTCTACTAGTAATTGAGCAAGACGATAAATCTGCCGCTCCATGTCGTTGGGATCTGTAAAATACGTACCAAAGTCATTTCCATTGCACATAATGTTTGCTTTGACAGTCAATTGTCTAACACCGGCCCACAAGATACTCTTATCCTGGCCGCCGAGCAATTCATCAATCTGGTCAGCAAGCATGGCAATGGCATCAATTGTTGTAAAGGTTATGTTAAGGTGTCGCACCAAGTGGATATTTTCCGTGTTAACAGCCAATACCGGCGAGAAATAGCATGCAGGTATTTTTTGTGAACAAGGTTCGACTTTAACTTTAAGGTTTTCCGCAATGTATGCCGTTCTGTAAACTAAACTCTTGCCAACATTTCTCCACTGGGAACAAACAGCAAGTAGCGGCAGTATAAACCTCCACTTTTTTGTATTTTCTAGATCCTCACCGAAAGCGTGGATGAACACCTGCTGAAGAATGATTTCTGGAAGTTCGTTTATATGCGGCATCGTGAATATTTAATAAATGTACAAATAGAATAATATAGAGTAAAGAAACAGTAGCCAGTATCGTAAAGTTCGCTTGCAATCACATACTTTAGGGAGTTTAAAAGGCCCAAACTTTAAAACTTTTTTAATGCGGCGTCTATATCTTTTAATAAAAGGAAGTGTAATAGTCAAAGAATTTAAAAGCACATTTTAATTTACTTTTGACTAAATTGCATTTTTATTTTCCTTCTTTTTAACTTATTTTGATGTCGAGCAAAAAAACAGGAGAAAGAATAAAAAAGGGGAAAGCCAACGCAATAGGGAAATTTTGCTTTATAGCTCTACATGCTTGTCTTCTGCGCTATCGACAGGCTTCTGGTCGTCAACTGTTTCGCCAGTGGCCGGCTGATTGGATTTCTGGCCAATGTTTGCAGCCACAGACTCGGGGACCTGGACGGGCGACGCCTGGCTAGCCCTAATTGCCGTCGGGTCATCGTACTCGGGCTTGACATAAACGGCGTCAGCAGGACCCTCGCTAGTCTCCTCTTCGAGCTTCGCCTCAGGGTTGAACTCTTCAGCAAACGGCACGCCAATCTCAGCAGGAATGCCCTCCTCATTGCCAGCATCAGCCAAAGCCTTCTCATCATCCTGTACTACAGCGGCAGCAGCAGCAGGAACAGTGTCATCGACAGCCTTTACATCAGCGACAACCTCCACCTTGGGCGTATCCTCAGGCGGCGGTGGCGGCGGCGGCTCGGTTGAGCGTACGCCGCCAAATGCGTGCTCACAGTCAAAGTCCCACGTTTTAAGCCACTTGGTCTTCAAACACGCGTCCTTCGACCAGGTGCGCGCATAAGTAATGTAGCTAAAAGTCTCGAACGCGTAGAGCACAGCGGCGGCAACAGCAAAGTACGCGGCAAGACGGATAAAGCGCGGCACGCCAGCGGTAAACATATCGAGGGTAAAGGCGAGCACCAGGATGGCCATCCAGAGGGCTGGGAAGTAGTGGTGTATAAAAAGCTCACGACCCATCAGGAAAAACGGCACGTAGTGGCAGCCCCAAGCAACGACGAAAAATCCGGCAGCCGAGAGGTACTTTTGCCGCTGACCGAACAGCCCCGGACGAATACGCCGTTTGTCAAGCACAAAGAGCACGCAACGCACGGCAGCAAAGAGCAGCACCGAGGCGAAGGCGCCCCACCACACAAGCGGATTGCCATGCTGGTAGATAAAGTTACCGTAACCGCCCCAGTAGGCTGTACCGCGACGCAGCCACGGCCAGTGCTGCGGCCGCGCGGCAAACGGATGGTCGCCAGTCAGACTGCCATTGCTGTCGGCCATCAGACGATTGTACTCGGCAATCTTGCCCCAGAGCCCCAGCTTTCTGTACGACGCCTGCGGCCGAGCAACCGACGAAGCTTCATCAGAGCCAGTCGACGGCAGCCGGGCATACTCGACGTGCCAGGTGGACATACGCGGCATGCAGTTGCGCATGCAGTTGACTTCAATCTGCTCGAACGCCCACTTGGGAAGCTTCTTGCGCGAGTTGTACACGGCGCAGTGCAGGTTACTGTGGATCAGACGGAAGCGTGTGTAGATTGCCTGCACGTGCTTGTTGGATCCTTCAGAGTGCTTGTCGCCGTGCAGGATCTCGATTCTAAAGTTGTCATTCGAGTCACCAGCAAAGTTCTCAAAGCCGTAGCCGCTCAGCTCAAACTTTGTGTCCTGCGAAGAAAGCGCCGGCCGCTTATCATGCGAGTGCAGGAACTTGCCAGTAACCTTGTGGCGCAGACGGATAGTAGCGTCGCCGGGCACGCGTACAGGACCGTTGCTTGCATCGATAGTCGTGTTGAACGCCGGTTCGACGATCCACAGGTTGTTCTGGTCAGCATGGCCGTAGATGGTCACTTGCTGCTGACCGCTGCCCTTATCGTGCTGCCAGGCGTGTGCATGGGAGTGAAGGTATCCGTTGCGCCCGTTGGTCGTGCGAATGCGGATCTCGGACCCGTAGTAGACGTCGCGGTCGGTAGTGACGTTCAGGCCACCAGCGAGCGTGGTCTGGAACTCGGCAGACATCATGCCGGCGGCGTCGCCGGTCTTGTAGAGCATGGCGAAGTGCACTTGGAACCAAAACAAGTAGACGGCGAGAGGCACGGCAATTAGGCCGACGGCGCGTGCCAGGAAATGGGTGCCCCAGCGAGCGGGAGTCAGCGAGCGGTCTGCGATCTTGTCCCACAGGTCAGCTACCGTTGACAGACCGATGACGGGGAACAGGAACAAGCCGACCCACTTGCAGCTGGCCGCACAGCCCATCATTGCACCGGTAGACACAAGCCAGAACCACCAGGCGGCGGTAAACGCGGCGTGTTGCTTGGTCCAGAACATGGCCCAGCAGGCCAGCGTCAGAACAGTGAAGAACACCAACGGCGAGTCAAGGAGGATCAACCTGGACTGCGTAACAAGCCCGTTCTCAAAGCACACAAGAAGCGACGCCAGCACACCCGTGTCCAGGCCATACCCACATGCACGGACAGTCACGTATGTGGCCGGCACAGTGGCGGCACCCAGCAGAGCAGGCAAAAGCCGCATACCAACGTAGGGTACGCCGGCGGCAATATAGTCGAGACCAATGGACTTGAAATCAAAAACACCGTCGTATCCGGCAATCTTGCCAGCGGCGGCAAACATCATTTTGGCCAAGGGTGGATGTAGGTCGTAGAAATACGTGCCGTTGAGGTACTTTCCGGCAAACTTGCCAAAGTGAACTTCGTCGAATACAACCTTGTCGGGTGTAGAGAGTTTGTAGCACCGGACGAGCACTGCGACCAGGGTGATTAGGGCGAGGACGAGGGTGTCGGTGGTCGTGTAGGCCCATTTGGCGTAGTAGGGTGCGGGCGGCGCAAACGAAACTACCTGCACGCTGTCATCCATGGCGTTTCTGTTGCTGCTTCTGCTTCTGCTTCCGTTCGTTTCGTTGTCAGTCTGAAGGACTCTTGGCACAGTTGGAGAATTCAGTTTGCTGTCGTTGGCAGAGCCCCTCATGCTGTGGCCCTTGGGCTGGTGACCGCCGGGCACAGCAGCAGTTGTGCCTGCAGACGTGGCACGGCTGTGCATGTCAGCAGTGGTCATTAAAAAAGGAAGGAGAGAAATGGAGTTAGAGCGTAAAGGAGAGAAGAAAAAAAGTCAAGAAGGAAGGAAGGAAGAGAGATGGGCTGGAATTCGAACTATAGGCACGAAGTAGTATACTAAACGCGCATTTTTGCAGCCCATCACTTCTACGGTCGAGTATGATCATTCTCGGCCAGCGCATATGCAGTAACAGCGAACGAAAATTAAAAAAAGTTCATATTTAAACGAGCAGCTAAAAGCTACACTAAAAGAAAAAGTTCATGCTACTGCTCTTCTGGCAACTCTCCCTTGTTCCACCGCACGCAGTCTTCAAAGAGCACCTGCGAGCCGCCAAAAATATCCAACGCACTGCCAATAGTCAAGTGTACTTTTCCAGCCGACAGGCGGTTTACCAGGCGCAGATCGTCGAGACTCGCAGCACCGCCGGCGTAGGTCACGGGCACAGGCGACCACTGCGCGAGACGCTCGACAAGCTCCCGATCAATGCCGCGGCAAAGACCCTCGACGTCAGCAGCATGCACCAAGAACTCTGAGCAGTACTGGGCCAGCAGGGCCAAGCACTCTGCGTTGACCTGTGTGTCCGTCAGGGTCTGCCAGCGGTCCATGGCGACGACCCAGCGGTCATCCCTGCGGCGGCAGCTCAGGTCCACCACCAGGCGGTCGCGGCCCACCAGGCTGCTCAACGCCTGCAGGCGCTGCAAGCTGAACCGCGCATCGGGGAACAGCCAGCTGGTGACGATAACCTTGGCAGCGCCCAGCGCCAGCCACTGCTCGGCGTTCTGGTCGGTGATCCCGCCGCCCACCTGCAGACCGCCGGGCCATGTTTCCAGGGCCAGCTTTGCGGCCTCGGTGTTGTTGGGGCCGAGCATGATTACGTGGCCGCCCTCCAGCGCGCGCTGGCGGTAGAGCTCTGCGTAGTACGACGAGGGGTGCGGCGACACGTAGTTTGTCTGCAGGCGCTCGGCTTGCGCGCCGTCGTCGTGCAGCGTGCCGCCGACTATCTGCTTCACCTGGCCGTTGTGCAGGTCGATGCAGGGGCGAAACTGCGAGCGCATGATTGCAAAGGCGTTGTTGAATAAGGAGTACTAAGATTATACTACTTGAGAAAGGAATAAAGCAAGCGGTGCGGTATAGCTCATGCTGTGGTTGGCAATGTGCCAGAGTATCGGGATCACTGCAGATCACGGACGGTTGATCTCGTTGGGGAGGTGTAGGAGAGCTTCCACGTGACTTTTATTAAGTGCAGATAAAAATTTTATGTTCCTTTTAAGCAAAGGGACTTGGTTTTGCAGACTTTGACAATTTCATCTTTTGCAATTTTGAATTTCAGCACTTTTATTTTTTGGTTTGTGCTTTCGATTCAACTTTGCATTCGCCGTACCTATCGAGTAACCGGCAGCGACAGCGCGTAAACTATATCCGCATACTAAAACAACAAGAAAACAAAAAAAGAGACAGTCCGAGTTAACCATGCCAGGTAAGATATCAAGCAGTCGGGTTCAGGTAGCCAGGCTAGCTGGCCTGCGAAGCAGCAGCAGCAATAAGGGAACACTCAAGCCAACCTACTAACATCTTATGCCGCTGCAACTGTTCTGACCATCGTGTAGCGAAAAAGAAGGGAAACAAGGGACAAAAAATGAGCCTGGTGGACTTTCTGGCGGACTCACCAGCGACGACCTCGTGGGCCGACGAAGAGCTTGTGCTGCCCTCGGCGCCGATGGCAGCGCTGAGCGAAGCGCCCAGCACGCGTCGCGAGCCTCGGGCACCAGTGGAGTTCCCAACGGAGCCACCGTACCAAGCACACGTGGGCAACCTTCCGTTCAACGCCGACGAATCCATGGTGCGGGCGCTCTTCACGGGCCCCGTGCAATCCGTGCGCCTAATGCGTAACCCGGAAAACGACAAGCCCCGGGGCTACGGGTACGTGCGGTTCGACACTTTGGAGGCGCTGAAGGAGGCCGTGGCGCAGGACGGCGTGGAGCTGGGCGGCCGTGCGCTGCGTATCAGCGTGTCTGAGCCGCAGGCGCAGAGAGACGGGCCGAGCAACTGGCGTCGTGATGAGGCCAGCCCCTTTGGGTCGCGGAGCAACAGTGGGTTTGGCCGTCCGGGAAGGGAGCCCAGGGAGTCGGTGGCGGATAGTATCTCTGATTGGCGTGCGCATCGTGCGGAGCCGTCGGCTGTGGCGTCGCCGCCCCGTCGGGAGCTCAGGGAGCACCGTGAGCCCAGGGAGCCGAGGGAGCCGAGAGAGTCGCTGGCTGACAGTATCTCCGATTGGCGTGCACACCGGGCGGAGCCTACGGCGCTGCCGGCGCCTCGTCGCGAGCCCCGTGAGCCACGTGAGCCACGTGAGCCCAGGGAGCCCAGGGAGTCTGCGGCCGACGGTATCGCCGACTGGCGTGCGCATCGTGCCGAGCCTGTGTCGCCACGCACGCGCACAGCGGCGTTCGGCGACCGGCCACGTGCCGCGCGCGACGAAGACGACGTCTGGCGCCGCGACCAGCCGATCGAGTCGCGCGACTACCAGCCGCCCCGCGCACCCCGCGAGCCACGCGAACCGCGCGAACCGCGTGCACCCCGTGAGCCGCGCGAGCCGCGAGCTGCCGAGGGCCCGTGGCGTGCGGCCAGCAAGCCGGCGAGTCAGGACGCCGCTGGCGCTGCCGATACTTCTGCCAAGGATGGCAAGGATGCAAAGGACGGTGGGGAGGAGGAGTGGAGCCGTGTGGACTCGTCGAGCCGCAGGGGCGATGGTCGGTCGCCGAGAAACTCGGAGCGCCGGGGTGGCTTTTATAGACGCGACGCCGGGCGTCCTGCCGCTGCGTCGGCTGCTGACGACTCGTCATCGTGGCGGCGCTGAAGAAAAAGAAGAAAAAGTGGAATATATTTCTTCATGCACCGGGGTGCCAAGCACAAAAAAAAGCACTTTTATTCACAGTCTAAAAACTTTCTAAATGAAAATGTTCTTTGTTAACTCTACTTTTTCAATCGTACTTCTGAGCGGGCACAATGGTAGTGCGCATGGTTGTCGTGTGGGTTCTTTTCTTTTTTTTTTTATCGCGGGGTTGTGCACTATGCAAATATCGGCTTTTCTCTTTGTTCTGGCGTTCGGGTCAGGTCGGATGATGGGTAAATTGCCCAAGCCC
>JANBSE010000159.1:0-17111 GCA_027578475.1 Coemansia sp. RSA 2607
TGCTGACCGTTGACCATCTGCGACCGCTGCATGTTAAAGTAAAACTCGTCGGGATTGCGAGCTGCTGCACGCTCGCGCAGTCGCTTCAGCTGCTTCTGCTTGTCGTTGTAATCGCGCGCACGAAGCACATAGTCCTTGTGCTTTTCGAGGTGCCCAAGCTTCTTGCGGCTTGCAAGCTGTCCGCGCTCCTTGTGTTCACGACGCGGTGCAAACTTTTTTAACGACATTTTTCTGTAATAAGTGTAAAGTGTGTATGTGTATATATAAATGCGATGTAAGACGAACCAAACTACAAGAAAAAAGTGTGCAATAGAGTGAAAAAGTGATTGCGTTTGCCCAAAAAATTTCAATACTTCAGTCGCTGATTATTCATTTGATCAAATCAAAACGTATAATTGGCAAATGAGCCGCAAAGCTATAAACCGACGGTCTGCGCATTTTCTGAAAATGGAAACTATTGTGCTTTTTCTACTCTATACTTTACAACGCGGAAGAGTCCGTCAGGATGAGCAATGACGATACGTTCTATGGTCAGCGCAGCGCATTTCCCGTCTCAAATAGCATAGAGCTGGGCGATCTGGATCAGCAGCCAGAGAGTGGCGAGCAGTATTTGCTTCGCGTAATGATGGAAGCAGATGCAACGCCTAGATTCGCTGTGGCGACTAACATAACACGGCCGTTATCCAATTCAGCTGCACCACCTGCAGGATCCAAAGACGAACAGTCCGAAAATGTGCTTATTGATGCTGTTCTGCCTTCCAGCGTGTGGTTGCAGCAATTCGCTCAATATTTCCGAGACCAACGGTCTAGACTCGTGCAAATTATTAGCAACACAGCCTTGCCAGACGGATTCGCGCTTCCGGACAGGGGGAATCAGCGCGAATGGAAGTCATTCTGTTACGAGAACAGCATTGATCCACTCAATAGTAAAAACATACTATACGCATTGTTTGCCATGGACCAAGCAATGGCCATTCGGCTAATTGGGTGGATGACCTCATGGCTCGCAATCGATAAACTGCAAAGAGCAGAGAGCATGTGGCTGTGGTATTTGATGCTAAAAATTGATGAATTGCTCGACCACGATGACACTCATACTCTGCGCCAGCTCTGCAGAAAGCTGAGGGATATTAGAGAAAACATTAGTCAGATAATTGGCAACAATTCGGCCGATATAATTCAGCACCGCGGCAGCGAGATTGCAGCAGTCAATATATTGATTGCATCGGTTACACGTGGCTACGGCCAGCGTGATCTAGAGTAGCCTCTAACCTTAAAAACATTATAGGCAATAACAAACGAATGAGCTGCGGTTACGTAGTCAATCAAGTCGACAACAATAATCCGACCAAGAAAACAGTCACTCGGTCGTGTGGAGTAGATAGCGGCCATGCATACCATATTATCTTTTTTAAAAATATATCCATAGTAAAGATTTGCAAGCTGTGAGCCACGTGGTCATTTAGTGACTTAGTTACTAATACCGGCTGCGGAGAGATATTGCTACCATTTTGATATAACGCAAAAAAGGCACATTTGCCTTATTGTGCATGGCAAAAATATGATTGCTGGTTTATCTAAGCAATATCCCCGCCTACAACAAAGACATGCTGGCAAACACTTTAGTATTTTGTTGTAATCAATATTCGAATGGATGGTGGAGAAGCAATAACTATACGACGTCCTATATGGTCGGTATTGCACAATTATCTGACATTTTGGCATTCCCTAAACTTGCAAACTCTGGTAGTATCTCTCGGTAAGTACATTGCCAGACATATAACCCAGGTTTGTAGAGATACATATAAAGGCGCATCGGCCTGGCGTCTAGTCCTCAGTCTAACTAACGAATTCATTCCTTTCAATACATAATTTCTATTCTCTTCCCTTTCGATACTCGATACCTTCGTTCAAAAACCCCCGATCCACAAATAAAAAGCAACATGAAGTCGTCGTTTAGCGTGAGCGTTCTTTTCCTTGTTCTGGCAGCTGCTGCGTTTGCCAGCCCTGCCGACTACCACCAGGTTGGACTCGTCAAGCGTGGTGACTACTCTGTGGTAGACAGCTCTACAGAGGTTCCACCTCCATCTGACGGCGGCGGTGACTACTCGGCTACCGAGGAGCCCTCTTCCGAGGAGCCGCCTGCACCCGGCACGTACGATGGTGGCGAGGAGCCTTCGACCGAGGAGCCGCCTGCTCCTGGTACGTACGATGGCGGTGAAGTGCCCTCGACCGAGGTGCCATCTTCTGAGGAGCCACCTGCACCGGGAACTTACGACGGTGGCGAAGTGCCTTCGACTGAGGAGCCCTCAACCGAGGAACCCCCTGCACCAGGAACTTATGGTAGCGAGGCACCCCCAACCGAGGAGCCATCGACCGAGCAGCCCCCTTCATCGGGTGGTGGTTACGAGGATACCGAGACCCCAAGCACAGAGAATCCTCCTCCTCCCACTACCGAGGCACCTCCGCCGACCACTGAGGCCCCGCCACCAACCACTGAGGCACCTCCTCCGGCGACACATACCGACTGCACTACCACTGCTCCTCCCCCTCCTCCTCCGACTACCGAGGCACCTCCTCCGACTACCGAAGCTCCTCCTCCGACCACTGAGGCCCCGCCTCCACCGACCCACACTGGCTGCACCTCCACCGCTCCTCCTCCTCCCACTACCGAGGCACCTCCTCCTACCACCGAGGCACCTCCGCCGACTACCGAAGCTCCTCCTCCTCCGACCCACACTGGCTGTACCTCCAGCGTCCCGCCTCCTACCACTGAGGCTCCTCCTCCAACTACCGAGGCTCCTCCTCCAACTACCGAGGCTCCTCCTCCTACCACTGAGGCACCTCCGCCGACTACCGAAGCTCCTCCTCCTCCGACCCACACTGGCTGTACCTCCAGCGTCCCGCCTCCTACCACTGAGGCTCCTCCTCCAACTACCGAGGCTCCTCCTCCAACTACCGAGGCTCCTCCTCCTACCACTGAGGCCCCTCCTCCGTCGACTCATACCGGATGCACCTCCAGCGTTCCTCCTCCTCCTCCCACTACCGAAGCTCCTCCTCCAACTACGGAGGCTCCGCCACCAACTACCGAGGCACCTCCTCCGACCACTGAGGCACCTCCTCCGCCAACCCACACTGGCTGCACCTCCAGCGTCCCGCCTCCGCCACCAACGACCGAGGCTCCGCCACCAACGACTGAAGCCCCTCCTCCCACCACCGAGGCTCCCCCTCCCACCACTGAGGCACCACCTCCTACCACCGAGGCTCCTCCTCCAGCGACACACACCGACTGCACAACCAGCGCCCCTCCTCCTCCTCCCACCACCACCTCACAGGTCCCTCCTCCTCCCACGACTGACGAGAGCCCGACCACATCCACTACCACAATCACCACCACTGTTCCTCCGCCAGTCACCACAGCTCCTCCGCCAGTGACCTCAGCTCCCGCCTACAGTGCCTAAGCCGAGAGAGTCTACTAGCACAATGGGTCGCAGAGTACGCCATGGATAAAATGCTAAAATGTATAATTTGCGCAGCGTATAAGCTTGCAAAGCTACACGGCATCTCTGCTCTCAGTGTGCTAGTCAACACTACGCTCAGCTAATCTTTTTAAACTTTCATCATTGCTTCTTTACTATCGAGTTCAAGGGTCTTCAATAAAAATATTTACAAAAAAATTCATCATGTGAAAATAATTGATGATTTTGTTTTCTTTACTCTGCCCCTTCATCATTCCATCATTTTTTGTTTACTCTATCTCTGTGCCCATCCGAAACAGAAAAAATGTCCGACTCTTGGCTCCCTAGCATTCTACGCAGTCCTCTGGCTGCTCTCATCGGCGAGACCTGCACAGTCACGCTAGTCGACAACCTTGACATTCTCGAGCCTCATTGCCTGCGCCATGCACTATCGAAGGGTCTCGGGCTTGGCATTGTGCTTGGCGGCTGTATCGTCAAATTGCCCCAGCTATTCAAGATTGTCAAGTCAAAGTCTGTTGCTGGAATCAGTCTCTCGTCCTATGTCCTCGAGGTCCTGGCGAACGTCATTACTATTGCGTACAACTTCCGCAACGGCTACGCGTTTACGACGTACGGCGAGGCCGTGTTTATCGGCGCTCAGAACTTTGTCATCACGCTGCTGATGCTAATGTTTACTGGCCGCGCGTCCCTGAGTGCTATCACGGGTGCTCTGCTTCTGGTCTTTACCTATTCGCTGTTTGACATTTCGCTCGTTGGTGGGTCGCTGCTGTCAACTCTTTACGGTCTTACAATCCCGCTGGTCATCTCCTCCAGAATCCCGCAGATATACACCATTCACAAAAACAAGTACACCGGTCAGCTCTCGGCCTTCGCAGTGTTCAACTACTTCTTTGGAACTGCCGCTCGCCTCTACACCACTCTTGTCGAGGTTGATGACTCGCTTGTGCTGCTTGGAAACGTGCTGGCAACTATTGCCAACGGCGTCCTGGCTGCACAGATGCTCTACTACTGGAATGCGCCGGCTCCCAAGGACAAATACAGGTTGGATACCAAAAAGAATGAGTAGATTCTTTCTTTACTGTTGCATTTTTATCCGTCAGATTTGCTCAATTTATATCCTTGCGTTCTCTGGCTTTAATTGCCTGCACATGTGCATACCTGTAGATTCGATTTGCCGCTGTGGATGGGTGGTGGTGCGCACCAGACGGTCGACAAGCCCAAACAAGTCTAGTCTATATATTGAGTTGTATAAGGCCATTTTTAATATCGCTGAGCACTATGCCAAGTAAAACTCGTTCGAGGTCTTGCTTTCTGCACTCCTGTTCTTTTCGTTTTCATCGTCGTTGTCGTTGTCGTCGTCGTTTGTATCGGTATTATCCTCACCGATAATCTGTACCAGCTTTTTTCTGGAAGGCACATCAAGGGCCGTATCTGGCATTCGTATCTGCTGCTCTTCGTCAATCGATAGACTCTGCATCTGCTGGGTATCTTCAGCGAGGTTCTGAGCAAGACTGGTGATACTATCGCTAGTGCTAGTAGCCACATCTACTTTTTTGTCTACATCGGCTTCCAATTCTTCCCCGCTTTCTGAAGACTCAAGGGCAAGATCTTCAAGCTGGTCCAGCTTCCAACCAATGCTGTCCTTTTCAACTTCAAATCCACGAAGCTTGTGCGCCAGCGAGCGCATAGCCTTTTCGCTAGCCGCCGTCTGGAGCCACACGCAGTAGTCGTCCAAGTAAATCTTGCTGTAGATGTAATACACGTCGTGCTTGTCAAATATGTCCTTGATCTGAAGCATACACTTGAGTGTTGCTCGACGCCCAAGCTTAAGGATAGTATATACATCTTCGAGTGCCTTTTCGCAGAGTTCCCAGTTGCGATATAATGGATAAGCCAGCCCACGACGGAAACATGACACGACAACCGACTCTAGCGACGAAAACTGTTCCAGATTTGATAGCGATGACGAAACAGCGCCAATAGCCCAGGCAGATTCCACAGTAGGCTCGCCAACGTTGATGCGATAGTCTAGAGCGTACGCAAACAGTATATCCACAAGACCCAGATAGACTGCTTGCCGATTCGAGATTATATGTGTTCTGCGTGGAAGATCGAGCATTGTTTTCTGCTCGCTCTCACTAAATTCACTCCACACAGTATCTTTTACCGAATCAGTAGTTGTTTTGGCATCCTCAGCTTCAGGCTGGTTTCCAGAGTCTGTTCGTTTGCTATCTTTCTGGATCTTGTGTAAAGCCAAATAATATTTGGTCTTGTACTGGATCAGCGGCTGTATGTCCTCGTCGTTTATATAGTTGTCCATGTAGTAGCCATCATCGAATTTTGAATCCTCAGACGCAATACGGCCCTGTCGGCGCTCTTCTGCACTCGCACTTTCAGGGTCAGCCACCTCGTTGATCTCGTTTGCCGTCGAGTGTACGTGAGTTAGGAACCCGCTATATTGCTCGTTAAACCCGTACTTTGTCTGACTGATTACCGATGGCTCACTCGCAGCATTTGGTATGTTCTGAGGAAGCTCCCAGTCAAAATCCTCGTCGTTCAAGATGGCCACCTGGTCCTCGACGCTAATTGTGGCTCCAAGCTCTTCTATTATCGGACGTTTAATCCTCTCTTCTCCTTGAGGATTGTCTGCCAGTTTCTCACGTCTCGTCGCCAGCAGGCTTGTCAGGAGATCTAAATTTTCAAAATTTTCGCCATGAACCTGCTTAGCAAGAGATACTGAAATATCGCCAGCAGCAGCATCAAAGGATGCTGAAGACGTCTCGTCCTCTACTACTTTCCCCGGGAATGTAAGCCGCAGATAGTACGGGCTCGCATAAAACTTGAACTGATCTTCGTCGACATCAAACTCAACGGTCTGTGCACGCACGTGAGGAGCATGGATCTTGACGTATACCCGCGCATCATCCTGTTCAACGCTGAAACGCGGCGTAATCATCGTATATGTCTAGTAATATATGAATTGTCTAAATACAAAAAGCCAGTGCGCTAGAAATCACACCATTTTAATAATAATACGCGATCTGATCTGTGTCTGCTGGTATATGATTCTAAGCTAGCCTTAGGGGGTGGCATCACATGGGCGTCGAAAAGTATTAGCGCAAAATTTTGGTTTTTTGTACGTTCTGCTCTTCATTTCCATTTCGCCAAAAAACATCAAATTTAAAATGACAAATCCAGGCACCGACTCTGGAAAGTTTGACATTGTCGAACATTACAATGGTCTTGTAAAAGAGAACTCGAGCATTTCGTCCCCCGTGGCGGCCGTCGACAGTCTGGTCAAGAACATCGAGAGGCAGCACGCAACCACCATGCTGGAGTTTATGATGATTGTGCGAACAGCTTGCGATAAGCTCAAAAAGGCTACTAACAACTCCATCTCCTTGTCCGCCGGGTGCGACGTCTTTTTGCAGCAAATGGCCCGTCTCTCACATGCCCAGAGCGTCGACGAATGTCGCAAGGCTTTGATAAAGGCCGGAACTGACTTTGTCCAGGGAGCAGGACGGTGCCGTGACAACGTAGCAGAGTTTGGCAGTCCTTTTGTGCGCGACGACCAGACGATTCTAATCCACTCGTACTCGCGGGTAATCATGGGTCTTTTGCGCCGAGCCGTCAAACAGAACAAGCGCTTCCGGGTGTACATTACCGAGTCCCGGCCCGATCAGAGCGGTCTTCGCGCAGCGGAGGAGCTGCATAAGCTAGGTGTTCCGTGCGAGGTTATTCTGGATGCTGCAGTGGGGTACATCATGGAGAAGGTTGATATGGTCCTTGTTGGTGCCGAAGGCGTCGTCGAGAGCGGAGGGCTTATAAACAAAATCGGCACATATCAGCTTGCAATCATTGCTAAGGCTGCCAAGAAGCCACTTTATGCCCTTGCAGAAAGCTTCAAGTTTGTGCGCCTTTATCCGCTCAGCCAGTACGATCTTCCAACATACAGAAGCGATCTTCTCTCGTTTAAGGACAAGGCAGCGGCAAAGGTTGACTGGCATGCCGAGCTGGCTCGGAGCAATCCGATGCTCGACTACACGCCGCCCCAATTCATTACGCTCATGTTTACGGATCTAGGTGTCATGACTCCTTCTGGAGTAAGCGACGAGCTAATCAAGTTCTACCTGGACTAGGTACATCTGTTGTTTCCAGCACGCTTAGAACCAATACATTTTCAAAATATCTAGTGAATACCTAGGGTAAACTCTAGGGTGCTTCCGGGGACTGCGCACTCGAACACCTGTCCCGAGAACAATTTGCGAGCTCTCTCTGTGTGCAGCGATCCACCTCCATATACAAATCCACCTTCAGTGACACCACCAAATACAGAAGCAACTGACTGATTCTGCGGTTCATCTTGCGTAGTCTCGTTCTGGTGGTCCTGAGCTCCAAACATGATATGTATCTCGCCGCTAGACCTTGCAGACATCTGACCAAAATCATCTCTGCTTGCTAGATCTAGCTGCCGACTATCTGTCGCCATCATAAACTGTATAAAGTATCCCTGTTCAATATCCCTTGTCGTATCGATCGCCAACCCGCCCTTGGCTGGATCCCCTCCAGTCACCTGGAGCACAGCCGAGTCAGAATTGTCATTATTCGTAGATATCCTTGCAAAAAGACGGTTATCGAAAGCCGAACCCGCATCTATCTGCCGTTTGCGAATATTGGCAATCAGCGTGCGAGCGGCCTCACCATTTTCAACTTCCAGAACGACGTTTCCTTTGCTGCGTTTAATTTGAAGAGTATCGCTGATTGCCTCAAGGTTTGGATATCGAACACGCAGACAGTTGGTCGCGTCGTGTGTAGATGCTGGTACTGTTTTGCCACGAGAACGCACAAATGCAAACCCGATTACTCCGCTACTGCGAACCTCGTCATCGCCAAGTATCGTATATTCTCTTCCGTTCAGAAAGGGCGTCTGTGATCCCACGATTCCCAGCTTGTATGCCATCGGGAAGTGACTGTCCAGAACATCGGCCACCTGTCGTGACTCGCGGTCGGCAGCCATCAGGATCAGTTCAACTGATGATGGATTGGCTACTGCGTCTCCAAGCTCTGGCGGCAGCTGAATATGCGATGCCGCCTGAGTGACGCTTGAGTGACCATCAATCCACCTGATCCGACTGCGGTGATCGTTGAATCGATCGGTTATACTATTGTGCCAGCGACCGACAGCTGCCTCACGGAGTCTCTGTCGCCCATGCATATCTCCTATGTAAAATGGAATGGCTTGGAGGCTGCCTGAATCGTTCGAAGAGGGATCTGTCGCATGGTAGAGAACAGAGAGACCACTTTTGCTAGTGTTTCCTCCTTCTGAGAAGACCTGATCAACAGCCGTCCCTGCGATCCGCATATTCGTACCTATGTTGCCAAGTTGGTTTCTTAGTCTGGAGACCATCTGTTCAACATCTCGTGCTGAGTAGGACTGTGAGACCAGAATAAAGCAGCTACCTGGCGACTGCTGGTGCTTCTCTGGCGACGGTTTGGCGTTGCTCTGGTTATGCAGAACCGTTTGTATGTGTGTTGCGCACTGCTGAACAGCTGTTGTTAGCGAGGGACTCGTCGAAGTGGCAGCAATCCACAGCTGGCGCCGCAGATAAGCAGAATTGAACAGGGATACTGAGACACGACGGGCTACCGAATGCATTTCTTAACAACAGATATTTAATTAAAAACTATGCAAGAGGTGAGAGATCAAAGCCAGATACACCTTTCTTGTCTCCCCTTTCCTGCATTTATTCTGGATTCAATTAAATTTTTCTTTTGATAAATTACTAGAGGATGGCAGACCCACGCGGGACCGAGTTCAGACCTACAGTGTCCTGGTACGAGGATGCAGACAAATATTGGAAAGGTGTTCCTTCGAGTGTCGACGGCATGCTTGGTGGGCTTGAAGAGGTGCATGCACCAGATATTCGCGACTCCCTGGCGTTTATAGACAAACTGAGAAAGGACCCGTCACTTTCGTTTGGATCCTCGTACGCGTGTGACTGCGGTGCAGGTATTGGCAGGGTGACTAAATACTTTCTAAGCACCCGTTTCGATAAGGTCGATCTGGTAGAGCAAAACAGCACGTTTCTCGAAGAGGCTGCATCATCATACCTGAAGGACAAAAAGAAGGCCGGTCGGGTGTGCGATATGTTCCCTGTCGGTCTACAGAAGTTTGTGCCACAGAAGAGTCGATATGATGTCATTTGGTGCCAGTGGGTGCTCAGCCATTTGACTGATGCTGATCTGGCAGCGTTTCTAAAAAGATGTGTACAGGGATTAGCGCCAGGTGGTATAATTTGTATAAAGGAAAACGTCGCCTCAAGAGGATATGTGGTTGACAACCAAGACAGTAGTGTTACTCGAGCAAAGTCGCTTTTTGAAAGCGTATTCGCAGCCGCCGGTCTGGTTGTTGTTGACCAAATGACCCAAACCGATTTCCCCCAGGGTCTGTTTGAAGTTAACATGTGGGCTCTAAAGCCCAACGCGGACAACTGATAGTGTTGTGTTAAGAAATGATATTATAAAAATTAATGTTTAATGTTTAGAAAGTGGTTACTTCTTCCGTTCCTTGGCGTTGTCTGAATAGGCGAGCTCTGTCGAAGATGAGTACTCGTCAGTGGAGTACTGTTGCTGGGTGTCAGATGCAATGTCCTCGTATGCCTGAGATGCGTCGTATGCTGCCGAAGAGCCATCGTCCACGCTTGATCCGCATGCAAGAGCGCTATCCTTGTATGTAGGACATGTACAACCGGTCTGATACGACACGGTTGGTGCTGGCGCTGGTGCAGGCGCTGGTGCGGGTGTTTGGTATACAGTCTCGTAAGAAGAACCGTACACTGTGGAATATGGTGCACTAGTATATGCTGCCGAATATGGCGCAGTCGTGTACGCTGACGAGTAGGGTGCGTTAGTGTACGCTGTAGAGTAAGGTACATTGGTGTATCCGGTTGAGTAGGGTGCGTTGGTGTATGCTGCAGAGTAAGGTGCGTTGGTGTACGCTGCAGAGTAAGGTGCATTGGTGTATGCTGCCGAATAGGCTTCACTAGCATATGGTGCCGAATACGGTGCATTTGAATAGTAAGGCGCTTGGTATGCTGGATAAGCACCATTGTTGCAGTAAGCAGTATGAGGATCATATACCGACTGGACTGGACCTGGCTGATAGTACTGTGACGAGCAATGATTGCCTTCGTAGCCGTAAGCAGGGTGTGCTTCGTAGCCCTGGTTCCACGAGCATCCTTGATACTGGTTTCCGGTATACCCTCCATAGTTGTTGTTGTTGTTGCATCCTGCACCATTACCGTGACAGTAGGGCTGGGGATAGTTGCAACCTCCCTGGGGATAGCCGTAGTAAGGATGGCACACCTGCGGACAGCAGTCTAGAGAAGCTGAACAGTAGTACGGGCCGCATATCTGTGCATAGGCCGTAGTGCATTGCGGTGAGGAAGCATGTGTTGGAAGAGCAACTGCAGCTGTAATGACTACCGAGACTGAGTCAATGTTGCATGGTTCTTTGCAGCTCTTGGTCGGGCAACAAATGACATGTGTCTGTAAAATGCAGGGAGCGCACGTAACGCACGGAGCACATGGAGCGCATGGTGCACATGGGGAGCATGGCGAATAGGTGACGCAGGGCAAACACGGGTCGCAAGGATGGCATGGGTTGTATGAAACGCACGGGTCGCAAGGATGGCACGGGTTGTATGAAACGCACGGAATGCATGGGGAACAAGGATTGTATGTTATGCAGGGGTTATATTGTCCACATTCGTTCAGCGGAACACATGGCGCACAGGTAACCGAAACAATCTCTGTGCAGGTTGCCATCTCGGAATAATCGCTAGTATATTCGGTTTGGTCTTTCACTTGTGTCGATGTCTTTGTAGCCTTTGGCTTGCTCTTTGTCTTGTGGACGCGTCTGTGAGCAGCGCTGCTGATGCTAGCCTTCATGGCGCTACTGCTGACAGACTGCCAGTACCTAGCGTTCTGGTCCGCCATGCCATCAATCACGTCTTCAGGACTAACACATCCGTGGCCGACAAATATAATACGTCCGCAGACTGCAACAGCGTGTGCGGTGACAAATACCGCAGTAATAGAGATCCTCATATTAGAACAAATAACGTGTACACTCAAATGGTTAACAACAAATATAATCGCGGCAAACGCGATAGTTGCGACTGGGTGACATCTTTTATAACCAGTTACTCTAGAGTAGCTGGTAAATAAAAATGCAGGTACTCAGTACATGGGCGTTCTAATGTACCTGCATTCTGGATTACGATTGATTGAGTGGTTTTATATTTATTCCATTCTTGCCAAGGTTTGATGGGGTACATTTTAATATTAAAACTTTAACTGAATATTCGACTCTCCACAATAATTTACGATTGAACACCTATTAAAAATTTAACAAAGCAATTTAATTACCATAGACCAAATGTCCGGTGTGTTGGAGACACGACGACTTTCAGACAGCTTTGGGGCACCACTATGTTGTTTTAGGGTGCAATGTGTAGTAACTGTTTAATGATTAACGTTTGGCTTTTTAATTGATACCAGGTAAAATGGGATGCCGATTAATCACCGTCGATTATTGTCACATGATCTTTGGCATGCGATCAAATGGACCGGACCATCGATAGCACGCTTGTCTCTCTTCAAGCCTTAACATATATTTATTTGCTCTTGTAACAATTTAATACAAAATGACTCTTTGCACGGTAAGCAAATTTGAAATAACTTGAATTCGGACAAAACACAAACAACAAAAAGGCTGTACAGAATCCCAAGTCACATCGGGCTGAAGTGTGTCTGCGCAAATGCGCCTGCAAACTACAGATGGCAAGCAAACTACAAATATTACTTTTGTCGACTAACTGTGCCGAGGCGAACCGGAGAACCACTACAACAACAATTCTGCATAGGCCCCAGAAATTAAAGATGCGTACGACGATGTTCGCAACGGTAAGTCGGTGTAAAGGGATATGGACGACATATTGCCTAGAGCGTTTACCAGGACGACAGCGCTTACCATACTTGACTAAGACGTCTACTAAATTATATACGTTTTAACGTTTGCTTTCGCTAGACAAAACAGCTACTGACTGGATGCTGCTTGAGTTTGTTGACGACCGCAAGGACGAGCTCAAGGTTGCATGCACGGGATCGACGGGGCTTGATGGTCTCAAGTCCGAACTGAAGGATAATGCAGCGGCATTTGGGTATATCCGCATGGCGATGGCTAACGACGAGCTGTCGCAAAGAACAAAGTTTGTGTTTCTGGCGTGGTGCGGGCCTCAGACACGCGTTATGCGCAGAGCAAAGCTTAGCGTCCAAAAGGCCGAGGTCAAGAATGTGCTCAGAAACTTTTCAATCGAGATTGCAGCATCAGAAACGTCCGAGCTCGACGCAAAGAGCATTATGCTTCAGCTCAAGAAGGCAGGCGGTGCCAACTACGACCGCCAGACATCCAATTACTAGATTCTTAATTTGCTGATAATTCAATGGAAGGTAACTACGAGAGTACGGAGAAACATTAATAGCAATATATTTCTACTTTTTACTCATGAGATACGGATATCTGTTCTGAAGAAGAACAGCAAGTCTGCCGTTATCATCGATCCGCTGCTTAAACTCTTCCGACATATCTGCAAAGTATTTTATGCACTCTGCAAGAAGCATCAATTGCTGGTCCGGCATAGTCGAGTAGTGGATGGTCTCGTAGACGTGTTCGAGGAACTTTGGCGTAAGAATCTCGTCGAGTGCTTTAAATGTCCGGGTGACTAAAACACCCTGAGCAACAACGGGTTGTGGACGCATGTTAATATCGGATCCAGGCAGCGTGGTCTCCTGCGTTTCAACCTGACCACCAGTCGCTAGACGAACCAAACTCTTGTATTTGACCATTTCGACAACCCACGTCCACAAAGCAACAGTCGCTGCAGCACGGCATGTCTTGTTCGAATCGGAAATAGTCTGTCCAAAATAAAGCTCGGCTTGCCAGTCGAGAATACCGACATACACTTCTACAGACTGCTCAAGATCCCAGGCGCCGACATTGATCTTGTGCAAGATGCACCCAAGCGTCGACATGGCTACCGACCTCTGTGCAGGGACAGTGCTCCGCGACAGATGAAGCAATTCCGGAATTGTATATCCAGGTTTGTCCGGATTTTCACCATGGTGATGAAGCCCGACATTTGTCGGTATGTCAGACTGCTCCTCGGTCATGATCTGGCCATCAAACGCGAATCTGACATGAGAAATAGGCTTGGATAATAAATCCTCAGAGTCCATGTCGTCTCCAATATTGGATATACCAGGCTTGGTTGACTTTCCAGTAGCTGCTGCAGCTGCTACACTAGCTGCCTGCTGTCTGGCTTTGAGTACGGCTTGTTCCATCGGGGATTTTGCTTGGTTGTGTCCTAGAATCCACGCAAGCTTTGCTTCCTCGACCACTTCTGATGGGAAATACTTGCGCTTCATCTCTGAGTAAAACGGGCTATCAACCCCGGTGTCGTTGTTGTCAAAGTCGACGGTATTAACACCCGCATCTTCAGCACCGGTTTCAACCACGCCGTCTTGATCGACCCATTCAGCTGGAGGTGGCGGAGGCACATGGGTAGATATATCGCCAGCATTATCAGTTTCTTGCACATTGGGAGCAAAGGTTGTATCTGCGAATCTGACTTGCTTTGAAGACTTTCGAGTCGGAGTACCGTTATTATGCTCGGTCTGATCGCTGGTATCTGTGTCTGCACGTTGCTCAGTGAGTGTCTGCATTTTCGGATCCTCCGCCTGCCTTTGCTTTCTATGCAAAAGTCGTTCAATAACATCGCTCGATACCATTGATCTTATTTCATCTTGCGCTTCAAGAATTTCTGATTCTGACATTCCCTGGATCCGACCCTCGTTTTCTTGCGATATCTGCCGACGCATGTCATCCCAGTGAATACCACTCTGACCACCAGCCATTTGCGCCTGTTTGTCAGTCTTGCCTTCGACATAGTCGGTTGGTATATCCGGAAACCCACTTTCCCGTGGCTGAATCTGTGGTGCTACTGCTGGCTCAACCACTGTGTGCTCAGGCACTGGTGCCATTAGCTTAGGAAGAAACGTTGCTGCGGATTGCGATGGCCGATCAGCGTTTTCAAAAGTAGGCTGGTCTGAAGTTGGTGCCGTACCCTGTTTCTGTTTGGCGAGACGTCGCTGTGCAAAAAGAGATAGCTTCCTTGGCGAATCTCTAGCACTGGTGTTAGCCTCCGGACTTTTATCCGTTGTCTGACGTTCCTTAATTTCAAATTCTTTGATAGCTTCGTTCATTCTCTGCGCAAACCCCATCATGTCATCGCTAGATATTTTAGTCTTGGTAGTCACAGGTTTACTGCCTTCTGATCTAGGTTCGATATCTGCTAGATTTTGGCTAACAGCCTCACCACTACCAACAACCGGTGGGGCATTACCAAGACGGATCACCTTTGCTGCTGGTTTAGTGCTGCTTTTAAGAAACTCGCGCTGCATCGCCTCAAGATCATCGTCAGCATCACCAAAATCGAACCGCCGCAGATTTTTAGACTGGTAGATATCTGAATCGTGCTCCATGTCTGCTAATGCAACTATCAGACTAAGCCGTTATATAGTTTGTAACGTAAATTTAGGTGTGTATATATGTATTGTATTTTATGTTTGTTAAACAAGATTGGAAAGCTAATAGAAATCTATTCTGGTTTTGACCTCTAATAAAATCCACCAGAGATTTAGGCACTGTCACGTGCGCATTCATCCTTACATCTCGTCGGCATTGATATTTGTTATGGCCTCCACAATATACTGCTCGACGCTTTCAGCCGGCTTCCACATGAGTATCTTGACTTCGCCAAGCACACGCTTGGAGAACCTTCCATCAATTGTAGAATCATCGTCGCTCGAGCAATTATCCGGCATGTTTGCGTTAACAATGTCCAGCCAGTGTGGTTCCTTGACAAGATTCTCGCGCACAGCCTGCGTAATAAAGGCAGCAGCAAGCTCTGCAGACACTTCGCGGATGCGATCGATCCGTGGATAAAGCTCGTCACCTTCTTTTTCTTCGTCATTACGCGAGTTGGCTAGTGCCTTGGCGACCGCGTAAATCATCGTGTCGGTGATCCACTCAGGCTTGCACAGGACGGCGCCTAGGCCGATAGCCGGGAACACATACATGTTGTTGCCCTGACCCGGCACGCGCACCTCGCTGGTCTCGGGGATGGTATACTCGGGGAAGGCAGTGCCCGAGGCAAACAGCACGCGGTTGTCGGTGCAGCGCATTGCTTCCTCGAATGTACACTCGGCCTTTGTCTCGGGGTTAGACAGCGGGAAGATGATCGGGCGTGAGTTCTTGTTTATTTCGTTCATGCGCTGCAGAATCTTTTCGCTGAACGCCTTGTGGATAGTCGAAAGACCGATTAGCGCCGTCGGCTTGACATACTCAATTGCTTCCTCAAGATTTTTGCACTGGACACCATTGTTATCGCGACGTGCAAATTCAACCTTATGTTTGGCAAGCGTATCGCCACGGTCGGCTGTAATCATGCCGCGCGAATCAACGAACCAGAACATTGATCTGGCCTTTTCCAGTGACATTTTGTGGTCAATAACAAAGTAATCGACCAGCTGCTTTGCTACGCCAACACCGGCCGATCCAGCACCAAGGAATAGAATACGCTGGTCCTTGGGTTGGATACCTGCCTGCTGAACAGCCGAGATGAAACCACCAAGGATAACACAGCCGGTGCCCTGGATGTCGTCATTGAAGCACAGTATTTTTTGACGCCACTCGCGCAAAAGTCCAAAGGCATGATCGGTGCTAAAGTCCTCAAACTGCACAAGAAGATCAGGGAATGCACGGTGCAGTCCTTCCAAAACCTTCTTTGTTGCTTCGTAGAACTACAGGCAGTGAAAGTGTAAAAAATAGATATGCTGCTAGTAAATATTGTGCACGTCAAAATATGACCCATTTGAGTACATGTTTACTGACCCTCTGCACAGCAATCCTACAATGTTACTTACCGTCTCGTCATCAGGGCGGTGCTCGCGAGTTCCCAGATATAGCGGATCGTTGAGATACCGCTCACTGTCAGTACCAAAGTCAAGGACAATTGGAAGTGTGCGACCGGGATTCAGACCGGCTGCTGCTACATAAAGCTGAAGTTTCCCTATTGGAATGCCCATTCCATTGACGCCCAGATCTCCTAGACCTAGGATTCGCGATCCGTCGGTAATTACTGTAATCTCTGGGTCCACCGGGTCAGGTGTCAGCTGACGGAAGTTTTCGATAACCATTTCCATGTTTTCGGCGTCGTTTAGCGTAATAAACAGGCCAATCGATGTTTTGTAGGGGTACAAGAACGGGTATATGTGCGAGTAATTGACGCATGCCTCGCCGACCGTTGGAGTGTAGATCAGGGGCGCAATATCTTTAAAGTGACTAAGCACCAGACGGAAAAACAGGTTCACGTTAAGACTGCGCAGCGCTGCCAGAAACTCGTACTTTTCGAGGTTAGTCGATTTTGACATTAATTGGCCGTAAGCGCGAAGCTCCTGCTTCGAATAGTTTTCGATGCTCGATGGGATCAAGCCCTTGAGATGGAGTGC
>JANBSE010000160.1:0-17079 GCA_027578475.1 Coemansia sp. RSA 2607
TACTTTTAGAAAATAGCACCTTGGTTTTATCTTGTCAACTTGTGAAGATACAACTTGCCAAAGTCAAAAGTAAAAAACATTGATATGCTTTTTGTTGCCACTGGAATCGAGCACTGTGTTGCCTGCTACTTTTCACTTAGAACTTGCACATTTCCTTTAACTTTGACTTGTCAAGATCTGCAATGTTCTTGAAAAAGTCATTATCACTGCCATCAAACCCCTTGGTATGCTCATGGTCATGGAATGCAGCAACACCGTAGTCAGTAGAAAAGTATGTAAGCTGTGCAAACACTGGGCATGAGTCGAGGTCAATGTGAGCAAACTGGTATGAAGGCATGCGGAGAGCGAGGTCTTTGAGCTTGTCCATAGTGTCTGCAGGCTCAGCAGACTTGCGGTAGTAGAAAACTACAAGGTTGCAGTAGTTGCTTAGGAGTTTTGAGAACTCGCCAGGTGTGACAGCAGTCTTGATGGACATGATTTGTGTGTTAAAGTTTATGAGAGTGGTGTGTGTTAGTAATACAAATATAGACTATTGAATAAAAAACAGAGCAGAGATAAAGTTTAATGCTGAGAATATTTTATTGTTGCTGCTACTTTTAAAAGAGGGAAAACATGATAGTGAAACGTTTTTACACAAGTTTCCTTTTAGTTTTATATAAAATAAACATGTAGAGCTTTCAAGTTTTCATATAAAAAGATTTAAAGAAAAAAATTCAAAAAGCCTATTTTTTTTTGTAAAAATGCACTTACACTAGTGCAGACGCGTAAGGCTTTCTACAAGAGAAACGACAAACTCCAACGAAACATCCTCAGCGAGCAAAATATTCGAAACAGACAGCTGCGCCAAAGCGCGACACTCAGCCTCACCCTCGCCCTCAACCGTCGCGTAGCTTAGCCAAGCCTGCTCCCTACGCTCGCCCTCCAACCGCACCAAATCCACGCCCAGCACAGCCGGGCCCCCGCCCTCCAAAACCAAAACCTGCATCTCACGCTGGAGTTCCAAAAAGCGGACCAAAAGGTCGCCGTCGAGCACGCCAAAGGCGTCGCATTCCCTGCGGTCACCCGAGAAGGCGCGCCAACGGTCATAGCACCACAGGCCGGCGGTCGGCAGAAGGTGCGCCAGGTTGGTCTGCAGCCTGGCGAGCACGCGGGATAACCGCTGGTCCTCCACGGACGCCACGATGCCCAGGGCGCCGTGCAGGGTGGCGAACAAAAGCAGGGGGCGCACGAGGCCCGGAAACTCGGCATCGGGGATATCGATCACCAGGGCGCCCGGGTGTATGGCGTTGATCTGGTCGCCCAGATGCCAGCGGGATTCGGCGGCCAGCCGGTGGTCGGGGATGTTGGCTCCCGAGCCGGCACGTGAGGCCGTGTGTGATGCCGGCACGTGCACCATCCGCACAAGGTTGCCGTGAGCGTCGGCCACCACGTAGCGAGCACACTCGGGCCCACGGATGGCGTCAGCGTACGTTGGTAATGGGCCGACCGGGCGGTCGGCGGGGGACGCGATAAGCCGCTGGTGGTTGTGCGGCAGGGGCGGCGGCACGGCGGCCACGGCGGTGGTCCACAGCGCCGCAGGGTCGCGTGCCAACGGAACCAGGCGGTGGCGGCCGCCCTCGCAGCGGTACTGGAACAGCGCAGCCGACGCGACGATGTCGCCGACCAAAACGCAGTCGCCCTGCACGGCCACCGACAGCGCGGCTATCTGCGCCTGCTGCGAGCACACCACGGCCAGCTGGCCCACCAATGACCCCGCCTGCTCGACGCCGGCGTCGGCGCCAGCCACGTCGCGCGGCTGCCAGCGCAGCAACAGCAGCCGGCCGCCGGCCGCCACAAGCAGCATGCCGCGGAACTCGCGCACGTCGTACACGGCGCCGGCCGCCAGCAGCTCGGCGACCACGACCACTGCACGTGCCTGGGCGTCCCAGCGCAACAAAAGCACCCGGCCGCTGCGCGCATCGTCGTCGCCGGGCTGCACCACGGCAGTGCCCGCGGCAAACACCTCGTGCGGCAGACCGTCCAGGCGCCCGACGTACCGCACGCTCGTGGCAGTCTCGTGTGCGCCCAGCGCCACGGCGCCCAGCTCGTCCGCAGACTGCGCGTCCCTGAGTGCCACCCGTGATTCTTCCTGGCCGCCGGCGTCGCCGCGCACGGTGGCCACGGCCATTTGCGCCGGGCCGCAGGCCAGACGCACTGGCTCGGACCACGGCGGCAGGGCGCACGTGCGCACGTGCAGACGCTGGGCGCGGTCGGGTCGTCCGAACCACAGCTCGCCGGGCGACACGAGACACAGGGCCGACGAGGCAATGGCAGCGACACACGTGATGTTGGCAGCGTCGACGGCAGCGTACATCAGCCGGGCGGTGGCGGCGGCGTACACCACGGTCGGGTGATCGCCGCCGACGAACACGCCGGGCGTGCCGCCGTTATCGAAGCGCGCCAGCGACAAAGGCCGGGCGCCCAGCACGACGCTCTTGTGTTCGGCGGCACGCGGGTGCGTGGCGTCGCCGGCCAGCGCCACGTGATGCAGCCGTCCGTCGCCCATGCCGGCCAGGAGGAAGCGCGTGGTGCCCAGCGTGCACAGGAGCAAGGAGCGCGGCAGCCCGGCACGTGCGTCGGACGCCTTGGGCGGCAGCAGCGGCGGCAGCTCGCACGCCGGTTGCAGCGTCGGCAGTGCGAGCAGCGCCACGCCGCCGTCCCACAGCCCCACGGCCACGTGCGCCGCGCCCTCGGTGTCCCACATGTGCGCGTCGACGCACGACACGTCGGCGGCCATTTGCCGCTGCGCCACGCACTCCAGCGCCGCGCCGCGCACTACGACGCAGTACAGGGTGCGTCCGGCGGCAGCCACCACGTGCATGCCACACACCGAGGCCGCCGCCAGGCGCATGCCGTCGGGCGCCGTCCACGTGGCTGCCAGCCGGTCGTCGGCGCCGAGCAGCCGCACGCCCGCCGGCGTCGCCTGCACCGCGCACCCGTCGGGCGCCTCGCCGGCGGCCACCGTCAGCTCGTCGAGCGCCCAGCCGGAGCCGTCGAGCTCGCGCAGCTCCACGGCGTCGGCCTCGGCCCACGCCAGCGCCAGCGAGCCGGCCGCCAGCGCCGCCACCACCACGTGCGTGCCTTGGGGGCGTCCGACGGCCCACACGCGCTGCACGCCGGCCAGCGGCACGCCGCCCAGGCGCCGTACGCCGACGCCGTTGCGTACCAGCCGCAGCGCCGGCGTCGTGCGCGACCCCGAGCACGCCACCACGCCGCCGCCGCGCTGCCCGGCCACGCCAAAGTCCACCAGCGGCGCCAGGTTGTCCAGCGTCTGCAGCACGCGCACAAACGCCCCGTCGGCGCCCGCCTGCGTCTGCAGCGCCGCCAGCTGCGCGTCGCCGTGGTGCGAGCCGACGAACAGCACGCCGCCGCCCACGTGCGCCAGCGACGACGCCACCGACGTCGCGCCCAGCCGCTCCACCACCACGCGCTGCGCCTGCAGCACCGCCAGCCACAGCACGCCGGCCTCGTCGCCCACCGCCAGCCGCTGGCCCTGGCCGTCGACCCACGCGGCCGCCGCCACCGGCGAGCCGAGCCGCGCCGCAGACGCCACGCGCGCGCCCTCGCGGCTCACCACCTCGACCGCGTCGTCGCCCAGCACCACCAGCGCGCCCCCGGGCACCGGCTCGAGCCGCGTGGCTCCGCCGTCCGTCGCACACGCCCACTGCGCCGCCATCAGCCACTCGCCGTGCGCCACGCCGACCGTGTACACGCGCACGTGCCGCGTCCCGTCGGCCTCCTCGTGCAGCACCGCCAGCCTTGCGTCCGCCGCTGCGTCGCCGTGCAGAAACCGCATGTCCAGCACGCGCAGCTCGTCGATCGCCAGCGCCGCGCACCCCAGCACGTCGCTGCTGCGCGCCACGTGTGCTCGCGCCTTGCCCCGCCTGCGCGACCCGCCTGCCGCCTGCACGTACGCTGGCACCAGCAGCCCGCCGACAAACTGCGCGTCGTCGACCGCGTACGGCAAATCCTGGTCGTCGGCCGCCGGCCGCCTTGCCTGCCGCTGCTGCTGCTGCTGGCTCTGCGCCCCGCGCATCGGGAACACGTGCACGATGCCCTGGAACACGTGCATCGCAAACATCCTGCACCCAGGATCCACTGCAACCAGCGTCCTGCTGCTCGCGCGTCCCGTGCGCTCTTCCACCGCGCCTGTGCTCTCTGTGCACACCGTCTGCGCCACTGCGTCCCACGCCAGCACTGCGAATTGCCGCTTGGTCGACGTCACCAACAGCTGCGCAGTTGGGCGGTCCGCCGGGTGGAACAGATCGAGCGTCTGCACCGTCCCGTGCATCGGAAACTCGCCCAGCAGCTGCAGATATGCGCCATCAGCGTCTGGCCCGTCGGCCTCTGAGTGGTACCGGTACACTTCGAGCCGGCTGCCCCGTGCCAGGATCACGTTGTGCTCGTTTGCAGACACGAACGCTCCGCTGACGCTGGCCACTACCGAGCTGCTTTTGTATGCCGACGCCACGTACTGGTACTGCATCGCTCGCTCTGCCGCTTAATGTGGAATGCTGGGTGTCAAGTATATAAATATGTAATTTGTACAAGCAGAGGAAATGTGCGACAAAATGAAATATCGAAAAGTCTGAATACGTGAATTGCAAGCTAATCGAGAACAACTCAGCAGCTAGAGCCGAATAAAAATTATTTTAGAAACCGTCGCATTACACTCAATAAACGCGCGTTCAATACACTTTTACCCAGATTACCGGCACGTGCATATCTTCCCATACGCGTTTGCTGTTACTGCGTGCTTGTTGCTCCTCTGCCACATGCCTTGTTATTTTATAATCTCAGCAGCGTACTCTCACTATCTAAACAAAACACGCCGCTATCTATACATCATAATAATGAGCACATATTCTACCGTCACTGCCGAATACTCAAACACTGTTGACTCTGGCTATGCTCCAGAGTCCTTTGTCGTAAAGTCAGATCCCGTCACCGACACTTCTTCTCTAGTCGCTGCTCTCGAACATGTCCAGTCGGCCCTAAACGCATCCCTGACCGCGCTAATGGATGCCGAAAAATCTGCTTCCCAGTAGATTAAGCGCTACACAGTCCCCATTTGCCTTGTTAAACCAGAATAACACACTCCCTTCACAGTCCTTTCAATGCTCGTCACCAATAAACACGATCGACGCACCTGCTTACAGCAGTCTGAAGCTTAAAGCCTACCCCTCTAATTTTCAAATAGGCTTTCGCTTTTTTTACATGACCAAGACTTTTAAGCCGGCGTCAGCTGAACAGCAAACTTTAGCTTGCAGTCAGCCAAACTTTTTTCTTTCCAACCTCCCATCGGAATATTCTAAAGTCTTCCGCCTCAAGTCTACTGCCAAAGCTGACCTTGCCTGCCCTCCCCCTTTTTTCAACTTTTTTCAAGCAAATACACCAAATAGAGTGAAAATATTAAACATTCAAAATATGTGTTTGTGTGCTTGGAATCCACGCCATTCACAGTTGCCTTCTCTTGTCCTCTCGCATCCGGCTCGCCTCGGCTGTGCAGCTTGCTGCGTGCTGCCTGCGCCCTGTGCAGTAGAAAATCGCGAATCTTAATGTAAGGCTCAATTATATCCTCCTCTATCCACCCGCGTCAACTGACAACACGTCTTCTGAGTGGTGGTTGCTGCGTACAACACAAAGCAAGTAAATATGCGTCAAAATGGATGCGCTGTATGAGCGTGCAGTGCCTTGTTCCACCCCCCTTTTTTACCTCTTACTTTTAGTCTCCTTCCTTTGTCATTCTTTATGCTCTCGCAGTCAGAGGCAGCAAACACTTCAGCCTGGCCGTGCTTTTTTATTTTTACAATTTTTCTCTTTAAAAAGCCCATTCATCATCTGTACACCTGCCCACCACCAGAATCAACGAGGTTTCTGGCTTGCAATCAGCGACTTTTTCCCCCCTTCTCTACCTCCGTCCATCCACCCCTAAAAAGAACACTTTGCTTCTTTTTTCTTCTCTTCCGCTTTCTTCTCCAAACTCACCTGCCTCTCTACTCCTTGTTCTCTATTGTTTCATGTGTGTGCACTCCAGCACATTTCCCTATATTTAAACTGCACCGCATCTCCTCCAGCACACGTCTGTTGCTTTTTTTTTCTTGAATGTTTTTTGTTCAAAATATTATTCATATCACTCTTCAAAACAATATTTAAACACAATATTATTATTAGTAACACTTTATTCAATTTAATATATGCCTTTCCATTTTCCTCGACCAACTCTGCTATATTAACCTTTTCACATAAACCTCCCCCCTCCACCAAAAATAATAAAAAAAATGTACACTCTGACTATCGATCAGTCGCAGGCACACCCTCGGCGGGAATGGGTTAACCCGCTCACCCTCAGTCTCCAGATGGCCGTCGAGCCCAACTGCAACATCTGCGCATGCTCGATGGACTCTTGGGACATGTACTTTGACCATATTATTTTTGATCACACCCACAAAATCAACGAGCTTCGCTTGCTTAACGAACGGCACAATCGCCTACGCTTCCCATTCAGTCCCCAAAATAGGTCGCACTGTCAGATCAGCCGTCAGTCCTCCAGTTCTCAGTCGCCGCTACCGTCGCAGTCGCTGCAGCAAACAAACACGCATGCTACGCGGCATTCGCAGTGCATTTCAGAAGACGCTCAGCACATCTAACGGCCACTCCTAAAAATTCCAAAAAACAAGCAGACGAAGCAATCATTCCATTCTTCGTCTATTATCCGTACACTCGCACGCACACACGCACGCACAAGTACTCTTGCACGCACAACTAAAATGGTTCCTAGGAACCTCTTTTCAAAAAAATGAATGCTACTATTGCATTCATACTCTCTCATATGCTCTAGCGCATCTGTCTTTTCGTATGCGTTTCTTCTTGTCATAATTGTATTTTATTTCTTATATTTTTATTGCCAATATCACTCATTTCTCTCATGTTCACTCTTTTTTCTATATGTAAAATTGAAAGTTACGTTGAATAGTCAAACCCCCTGCCAGTAATGCACATATGCTAGCTTGCTTGTGTAAACTCACGTGTACGAGAAAACAAACAACATACATGCCACATATCTTACTTGTGTTTGTATTCCTGGGAACATGCACCAATTGTATACGCATATGATAACACAATCCGACACAACTCCACATATCACCCGTTGCTCACAGGAACAACTCGGGCTTTGTATTATTCGCACTTGGCTTGCCGAATACAGAAGTTGCGTAAAGAACTCAGGGATGGCGCAAGGGCGTATCATCAGTCATGCGTGCCCTTCTTGTTGCATTGTTGTATTGTCTTCCAATTCTGCTCAACTGACCAGCAGTGACTTTTTTTACATTGTTCTGAACATACAATCGCTTGCTGACACCTGGATATGCTGAATGTGTTTGTTGGCGTCATTAGATTAAATTTATTTTCAAAAACTGGTTTAATCCTGATTCTGTGAGTCTAATGGACACAACCACAAATCGCATGCTTGTTTATCTCTACACCATGCATACAATTGCAATTGCTTGTTATTCAACTGCTTGCATGTATCAAATATACAGCCGCAGCTCCACCGATTGAGGGCTGCACATGTCCCATTGAATCTGCTGACACTAGCGTTTGTAATCGTGGAGGTCTTACCTATTGTTTAACAGTCGGTCGACATGCACCCTGCAAATTGTTAAATGCAATGGCTTGGTTAACACCTAAAATATTGATTGCCGAAAATGTCAATATATGTTGACCAGACGGTTAAAACCCACACAGTCCGGACACCTTGTCTATTGTTTCAAGCAAATCACCGTACATTTTTAACATTATGTATCATAACATTTGGAGTATTTAAAACATATAGAAACGTTTACATATATCTTTTTCCCCCACATTTCTCTCACATTTTCGACTTTTGTTAGCGTATTCTGTTATCCCAACCCCGCCCAAATATATATTTATCTAAATTGTATTGTACCACTGATGATTACTCAGTACATTCGCACCTTGGCTCTCGGTCCAGAAGACCCGGTTACCATGACCAAGCTTGCCTACGATATTCTAGCCACCAAGGCCTGGGAGTTTCGCATGGCTAATGGTCTTGGCGGCTCTCTCTGTGGTTCAATGGTGCTCTTCCTTACTTTTGTTTATTTCTGGCGGCCAATTCTTGTTAACCGCGTATCTCTTCGTCTAATTTTTGCTATAAGCATATACGACTTTATACAGTGTCTTATCCAGGCTCTTTCAAACTCGAGCCCCCAATCAGCCAACTGTCGCGCAACAATGTTCTTTAGCACGTTTTTTGGATACACCAGCGTGTATACGTCTTCATCGATTGCCGCTAATCTCTACTTTACTCTCCTTGGTGGTGGGATTGCCAGTATACCCAAATACGCCGAATATCTGTATTTTGGTGTGCCAATTACCGTCTCGCTTTTACACTGGGCACCTCCGGCTATCTGGGCTGCCAAACACGGCTACTGCTCAGCGTTTGACCCAATAAACCCAGGAACAAACAGCTATATAATCTACGTTGTATTTGTTCAGCTACTTTTACCCTTCCTATCCCTCATGTTCAACATATACGTTTCTGCGCGCGTCATAGTTATGCTACTTGTTCAACAGCGTCAGATAAGTCGGTCGCTTAAGACTATCGCCGATTCAACAAGGGAATATCTGCTTGACTCCTCAATTGACTCTCAGACGCGCATCAACCAAAGCAGTACAAAGTGCGAAAAGCAAGCACAAGATACGCGACGTAGTCTTGAGCGTAGCTTGCTTGTTATGCACAAAGTTAATAGTGCCGCTATTCGAATTGCACTCTACCCTTGCGCGCCGATTGCCTGGTGGATTATTAATACAATATTTTACAGCGTCCAGTACAGTCTCACGCTCACTTACAAGAGCGATGTCGACAAAATGGTTTATATAATCAGGCTTGCTTGGTTTTCTATTCCAGCGATTGCCTTTGCTAATTTCCTCATTTTTGTCACCGATCCTGCGTTTGTAAAGGTGCACAAAGAAGTTCGTCGCTGTATACTGGGCCGGTTTGTCTCGAGTAGCAGTCAAATTTTTTCCAAAAAAACTGGCAAACAAAGCACAAGAACAGGTTCAACCACTATCAACAATATTGACCATCATTGTACTCTGGTGGCCGAAGACGTTATGCCATGGTCAAGCAAGGTTTACAGCCCCGAGTGTGCGGCTGATTGTAGCACGATGTACGCCGGATCACTGTTACGTAATTCGTTTGAATCTCGCTTTACTGATACGCATTTTGAACAGGGCGCAGCTACATCTTATTCTTCTGCCACGCTTACAGCTTACGGAGAGCTTGTTCGGCGCCATCCAACGGTAGGCAACGGTGCAGATGCAAACACGTTTTACAGCAGAATGTAGTAGTAGTAATAATGTTTAATAATATTCTAAAGAAACCGTATTGCAATGTCACATGTATTAATTCTATCATTTTCATATGTTGTACTAACTAGCCAATTGACTTAACAACCACAATTATCTGTTAGCTACTATTCCAAATTGTGGCCTGTTCTAATAAAACAAAATAATATAATACCTTAGTGCAGATAAAATCCTACATACATCTGTGTTTATAGCAACTCCCATCCGGTAATTCTACAATATAGTTTAAATTTTATTTACTGTATTTAATTACCTATTCATTGTTCTTTGTAAGCTAAAACAGTATGTAAATTAGTATACATATAAAGCTAAAAGCCCCCTTAAAGGTAAACCAGTTTGCTTAGGGGTTTTTTTTTACCAGCAGTAGTATTGAGAATGTAAACAAGATGTCAAAAAAGCAAATATTAGGAGGCGTACTAAGCGTTTAGCAGCAAAATGTCGGAAACAGATTTGTCGTCAAAACCAGGTTGCTACTTGTAGATTTCTTCAGAAATCTAAATTGTATTTTCAACTTGCATACTGATTTTTATAGTCAACGTCATTGCAAACAGCTTTGCCGTTGAATCTACGTCTTTATCGGCAGATTTCTTTACATGGATGTATTGTTTTGAACTTGCATATTTTTTTATTGACAAAGGTATTGCGAGTAGTTTTACCATTGAATACTTGTTTTCATCGGTAGATTTCTCTTAAAAATCAACCTTGCTTTCAATCTGCTTTTAGTACTCTTTACTCAGACATTATCTATTCGACCAGTGTCTTGTTGTACAAATGCAGCAAGAAGCTATAAGTAAAGTATGTTGTGGAACTATTTAGATTGTTTTACTAAACAAACACACACGACTATTATTATTTCAATATAATTCATGACGCCCACTATTGCAGTATTAAAATATATTAAACAGGCACTGGCTCGGTTGCCTAAACGGGAGTCAGATGGCATGCAGTACATTTCAGTTTTTTGCTCATGCCGAACAAGCAACAGACCCGAGTATCGTCAAGCTGCCAAGGAGATTGGTCGTCTAATTGCAAACTCTGGATATGGACTAGTGTATGGTGGTGGAAATGCAGGATTGATGGACGATGTTGCTCGTTCGGTGCACAAAAATGGCGGAAAGGTATTGGGTATTATCCGTAAAGATCTGTTTCCGCTACCAGCCCCAGCCGACTTTGGCAAGACGGTGTATGTCAAAGATGTAGAAACATTTAAACGAAAAATCCATTACTACGCTAGTGCGTACATTGTCCTACCTGGTGGCATATCGACACTCGACGAATTGATTAGCACTAGCATTGTTTCGCATATACAGCAAAACAATCGGCCAGTGATTGTGTTAAATGTCAATAATTTCTTTGACCCTGTCCGCTCCTATCTCGCAAGCTGTGTTGAAGATGGACTAGTTGACCTTAGCTACATTAACATTTTCTTGTTTTGTAACACACCCGCAGAAGCCTTTTTATTACTTTAGTCATTAAATCAATAAAATGCTACTTTATTCTTTCTTAATGGCGTTTTTGCGCAGAGCAAACGCTAGGCTTGTGCAGTCCCAGTTTGAGTCGCCGTTATCAATGACCCATTGAAGGTGCTCTCTGACAAGCTCAGCAATTGGCAACCGCATTTCTGCCTCCCCAGCCACATCAATCGCCGCACACACGTCTTTCATTGCCCCTGGCACATTCAAATTAACCTGCGACTTGGCCGCCTCGCCGCTTTGTGCAGTCATCATAGTGGCATGAACAACTACTGGTGGGACTGGGAACATTTCTTTGACAAATTCAAGATACAGCTCTCGGCCGATTCCCGTCTCTTCTGCAACTGCCATGGCTTCAGCTAGTGCCTCCATAACAGCTCCAATCATAAAGTTTCCTAGGATCTTGAATTTTGCTGCACATGAGACATCAGTACCGCAGTCAAGTGCCAGCCGAGCAATTGCTGGGACCGCGAGTGCCTCAATTAGCTTTCTGCTGCTTCCGCTAGTAACGATGACAAGCTTGGCATCCATGGCGGTCCGCGGAACGCCCCATACGGGCGTCTGGCTAAACTCAACCTGGCGGCAGAAAGATTTCTGCCGAGCGGCCAGTTGGTCAATCACCCAACGAGACGTCTCTGGGTGTACGCTGGTCGTGTCGGCGATAATCAGCGGATTGTCGCTTTTAGGGCCACCGGTAAGCGCGTTGAAAATCTCGGAAAGCACTTGCTTGACAGAGTCGCCATTAAAAAGCGACAAGAAAACGACATCACTGTTGGCTGCAACAGCTGACGGCGATTCGCATACTAGTGCACCTTTTTCGGCAAGCGGAAGAGTTTTGGAGGGTGTGCGGTTGTAGACGCTGATCGGCGGGTTCCCGTTGGCGACTCTATGGGCCTGCATATTGAGCGCCATTGCCTGGCCCATGTTACCCAGTCCAACAAAGCCAATACGCAGCCCGGCGGTAGTAAGTATCGATGCCATTTGATAAGTAATCAATAATCAAGTAAAAAGTAATTATTATAGATGAACGTATTGCAAGAGAAGACAAGTGAAAATCTACCCTTCATTTATACATGCGCTCATGCACACGTGTATAAATGAGCACACACGGAAATGCTACTACTAAGCAGAATAGCGGATCCGAAACATCACCGACCTAATAATGAACGTTTTTATTCGTAGTTTGAATGTAAATAAAAAGCCAACAATCAACAGCTTATCCAGAGCACATCATGCAGGCATCGCGGTTCTCGATAGAGCACTGCAGTCTGGCCAACTCCTCCTCCTCTTCGGCAGTTAGCGGTTTGGCACCCTCCTCCTCAGCCGCCTCCTTACGCGCGTTGACCTTGACAGCTGTGCCAATCTTCTCCGCATCAACGGTGAACTTGATCGCATCGACAGCCGGCTTCGTGCGCAGGTAGTACATGCCGGTCTTGAGCCCCTTCTTCCATCCGTAGAAGTGCATCGACGTCAGCTTTTGGTAGTTCGGCCCGTCCATGTGGATGTTCAAAGACTGGCTCTGATCAATAAAAGCTCCGCGGTCTGCTGCCAGATCAATCACCACCTTCTGCTTGATCTCGTAAACGGTCTTGTACAGCGACTTGAGATCATCGGGGATATCAGGCAGATTCTGCACCGATCCGTTGGCTGCAATAAGCCGCTGACGCATAACGTCGTCCCACAGGTTGCGTTCAACAAGTTCGCGCAGCAGCCACGGATTGACAACCTGGAACTCGCCAGCAAGCACACGGCGCGTGTACAGATTCGACGTGTACGGCTCGAAGCACTCGTTGAAGCCCAGGATTTGCGAAGTCGAAGCAGTAGGCATGGGCGCAACCAGAAGAGAGTTGCGTGCACCAAAACGGGCAACCTTGGCACGCAGGGCGTCCCAGTCCCAGCGGTCTGACGGTGTGACGCCCCAAAGATCTGGCTGCAGCTTGCCCATAGACATCGGGCTGCCCTGGTACGACTCGTAGGCACCGTGCTTCTCGGCCAGCTCGCAAGACGCCTCAAGCGCAGCGTGGTAGATGGTCTCAAAGATGTCGCGGTTTAGCTCGCGCGCCTCGGGCGACTCGAATGGCATGCGCATGGCCAGGAAAGCGTCGGCAAGACCCTGCACTCCGATACCAATAGGCCGGTGACGCATGTTGCTGTTGCGCGTCTCGGGCACAGGGTAGAAGTTAATGTCAATAATCTTGTTCAAGTTGCGTGCAACAACCTTGGTGACGTCGTGCAGCTTCTGGAAATCATACTCTGTAGGCGACTTGACAAACGAAGGCAGTGCAATGGATGCCAGATTGCACACAGCCACCTCGTCGGGGCTCGAGTACTCGACAATCTCGGTACACAGATTCGAGCACTTGATCGTGCCCAGGTTCTGCTGGTTTGACTTGCGGTTGCACGCGTCCTTGTAAAGCATGAACGGGTTACCGGTTTCAATCTGCGCATCCATGATGGCGTACCAGAGCTTTTGCGCATCGATGGTCTCGCGCGGAAGCCCCGGCGTGTTCTCATACTTGGTGTACAGTGCCTCGAACTGGTCACCCCACACTTCTTGCATGCCTGGTGCCTCGTGCGGGCAAAACAGCGACCACTTGCCGCCCTCGATAACGCGCTTCATGAACAAGTCAGGGATCCACAGCGCGTAGAACAGATCGCGCGCACGCACCTCCTCTTTGCCGTGGTTCTTGCGCAAGTCCAGGAAAGCAAACACGTCGGCATGCCAGGGCTCAAGGTAGATGGCAAAAGCGCCCGGCCGCTTGTTGCCGCCCTGGTCAACGTAGCGGGCAGTATTGTTAAACACACGGAGCATCGGGACAAGACCATTCGAAGTTCCATTGGTTCCTGCAATATAGGAACCGGTAGCACGGATGTTGCTCACGTGCAGACCAATGCCGCCAGCATTCTTCGAAATCTGGGCGCACACCTTTAGAGTATCGTAGATGCCTTCGATGCTGTCATCCTGCATGGCAACAAGGAAGCACGACGACAGCTGCGGCCGGGGCGTGCCCGAGTTAAACAGCGTCGGACTGGCATGCGTAAAGTACTTGCTAGACATCAGGTTGTATGTCTCGAGAGCACTGTCGATATCCTCGCCATGGATTCCCAGGGAGACGCGCATGAGCAGGTGCTGAGGACGCTCGGCAACACGCTTGTTAATGCGCAAGAGATAGGAGCGCTCAAGAGTCTTGAACCCAAAGTAGTTGTAGTTAAAGTCGCGTGAGTAGTCAATGGCAGCATTGATTTTATCCTGGTTTGCCTCAACAACTGCAAGAAGAGAGGCTGACACCATTGGCGAATGCTTGCCGGTCTTGGGGTTAATGTAGTCGTACAGCTCCTTGGTCACGTCATAAAAGTTGTCGTGAGTCTCCTTCTGCAAGTTTGAGATGGCAATACGCGCCGCAAGAATGGCATAGTCTGGATGCTGGACCGTCATGTAGGCAGCGGTCTCGGCAGCAAGGTTGTCTAGCTCGACAGTGGTCACGCCCTGGTACACACCGCTGATGACCTTTTGCGCAACAGCCGCAGAGTCAACATAGTTGGTGTCCAGCCCGTAGCTGAGCTTGTTGATGCGAGCGGTGATCTTGTCAAACTGCACCTTCTCGCTCTTGCCGTCTCTCTTGACAACAAACATGGTAGAGAATGAATGGAGTTACTTGGTACTGGCAAAGTGCCTTGGTTGTGAATTTATAATATAAATTTGCTGACAAACACTGGTAAACAAAAAGGAAAACGGAAAACAATAATAATAATAAAAGCAGTGATGCGCGAAGGAGAAAAAGGGAAGAGAATGAAGAAAACGAAACTCTTCTCCCAGTTGGACAGCAGCGGAATGGTTCGCTCGTTTTATAGTTGGACAAAGCACAGTCCCAACGCACTCAAAAAAAATTCTCTCGCGTTCCAAAGCCAAACGGCCTTGTTTCGATTGGGTGTTTGCCTCTCCACACACCCGCACCGCGAAAAATGCGCGATTGGGCTTGCCACACGAAAAACAAGCAAAGCTCTGCAGTTGCCACTTCGCGTCTGCTTTCTCCACTCTTTAACACATTGAACGCGCAAGCGCGATCGCTCTGCTTTCGCGTAGATCGTGATCACCAGAATTTATTATCTTTTCATGCGCTGATCTACACGCGGTCAACTCATTCCAAGTATTTAATTTATAAAAAATTACCCAAACTTAATTTAGGACATGGACACGGTCAGCTGGCTGTCGGGCGATGCGCCAGAGCGGGCAAGCCACATCTTCAGCCTGGTCTTGTTGACCTCGAGCCAGATATCGGCGATCGGGCGCTTGGTCAGACCCTTGCGCACAATCTTGAGATACGCAAAGAAGCTGCACACCGAAACCATGCGCCCATGGCAGTGCAGGCACAGCGGCTTGTTTTCTTCGTCATTGTCGCTAAACCGCATGCGGTACATCTCGCAGCGTTGTGTGCCGCTCTGGCGAGTCCGCAAAGTTGTTGTAGTCTCTGCAGTACTGCTGGATGTGGATATTCCACGGTCGAGCGAGTTGGACGCAATGGACATAGACGCCGAGGTCGACGACGAAGCCCCACTCGACGATGGCCTGTTGATTGAGCAGCCGCAGAGATAGCAGCCAAGCGACATGACGCGTCCAATGCTACGCCGTGGCGCAAACGACTCAAGTAAAAGCGTGTTCTCCTGAACGCTATTTAGCAGCCGACGGTGGCGGTGCCATGATGACAGTGACGGCATTGCCGATGAGCCATCGGCCAGCAGCGTCGGTGCAACATCCTCACGCATGCTGCGCTGCATAAACGCACTGGTCTGCGCCTCTTTCTCGGATGCAGCATTGAGGAACCCGAGAAACTCAGTCAGCCGAGTATCTGTACGTGACGCATCGTTCCCAAAGTACAAAAGCCCAGAGATGTGCGGCTCGGGGTGAGCAGGGGAAGATGCCAAGTTGTCGGTAGAGTGCTTCAATGCTGGAACTGCAATCTGTCGCTCGAACGCCTGCATTCCGCTGCGCATGCGTTCCGCTTCGTTGCGCTCGCGGTCCAGCTCAATGCTAGTAGTCTCGAGGCTGTGCTTTAGCGCACTTACCTGCGCACGCTCCATTTCTAGCAGCTGGTTTAATTCAGCGTGCTTACGTGCTGCCCGTGCAAGCTCGTCACGGTGCTCGCGCCGCTCCTGCGCAACCAGGTTCTGCGCCTCGTATTGGATATTCGAACTTAGCTCGGCCAGCTCGCACTCCATCTGTGAACACTTTGCCTCAGCCGCCGTCCGCAGCTCGTACTCGTTTCCAAGCTTGCGCGTCAGTGTATCAATCTCCGTGCGCATCCGCTGTATCTCAGACTCCTGGCTCAGACGAACTTCGAAAAGCTGCTGCTGAAGCGTGTTAGCTTCTGCCAGTGCAACATTGCGCTGCTCTTGCGCACGCAGCATCAAGGTTTCGTAGTGTGCAGCACTGACTGTCGACCCAGGTTGCTGAGAACCGTCAAGCGTGTGAGAAGACACAGAAGACGTCGAACCGTTTGTGTTGGACCGCATGGTCTGGCGTTTGAACCAGTTGGGCACCAGCGATGTCTGCCGGCTCTGCGTATTGACCAACTCATCTGTGTTTTCATCAGTGGCTGCAACCATCAAAATCGTCGAAGTGCGACGGCTGCTGGCGTTGTCAGGCTCGAGGCGCGGCATATTTTTGGTTTCTGCCTGCTCAAAATGAGGCTTGTCATCACCAGCCGTATTGCCAAATCGGGACTCCGCGCTCTCTAAACCGCCACCATCTGCTTCGGTCAAAAACAGTGACATGCCGTCAGAATTAGACATATTTGGTTGTGTGCCTACTTCGGATGATTCTTGGCTACTGCTTATGCCATGCACAATAGCACCCAAAGGCGTGCCATGCACGAAATCGCTGGTGTGCATCTGTGGCGACGGCAGCGAAGACGCCGCCAATTCCGCCGCTGCTGCAGCTGCTGCCGCTGCCGCTGAGGCTTCAGCCTCCGAGCCCAAATTTGGCTGTGTTGGTGTAGTTGTAACTGCATCCGATAGAGTATCGGATGGCACGCTTCGGTGCTGAGTCTGGATAGTATGCGGCGGTGCCGTAAATCCGTCAACTCTGACTGACTGGCGCCTCCTGTGAGCCAGTCGCACGCTTGTGGCACCTGCGCCCATCTGATGTGTTGAAAATGTTGCCGATGTACCGGAAAAGGAT
>JANBSE010000161.1:0-17064 GCA_027578475.1 Coemansia sp. RSA 2607
ATATAGCGCTGTACGGATCTCTAGCCGGCCTGGCATCCCTCAGCCGCGAGAAAGTGAAGAAAGATCTTATTGACAACCCTGCTTTTGGCAAGTACCTTGACCATTTGTCTGAGTGCGGGCGTCTGCTGCGCAGCTTTTATGCTGCAAAGTATAGCGAGTGTCTAGCGCACCTGGACAACGTGCTATCGCTAGCAGCTCTGGATGTTGTTCTGGGGCCGCATGTGTCCAAGCTCAAGGCAGTCATCCGTGAAAATATTGTTGTGCTTTATACGCAGCCGTTTGTGTCATCCAACCTCGAAAGCATGGCAAAGGCACTGCGTTTTGACTCTGCAGAGGCGCTTGAAGAGCTTCTTGTTGGGCTTATCGAGCGCAAACTTATTCATGCCCGCATTGATGGGACGTCTGGTTATCTGGTCAAGTACGTCGCCAACCCGCGTGATACTGCTCTCGAGACAATCGGCCGCATGTCGCAGACACTTAGTATACAGAGTGAGCTGATGCTTGCTCGCATCAAGTTCCTGGAAGAGGAAACAGTAAAGTCAAAAAGATAGGCAAAAAGTTATTGTTGTTTATTAGATAAGCATGGTCTAACATTACTCTTCATCAAGGAACGTCCATGGTACGTCAAAGAAAACAAAGGGCATGTAGTCGCTGCTCAGAATGTTTGAGAACTCATGCATGTCAAATGCCCCCGAATCGCTGGTGCTGGTCTTGGCTTTGCCAGAAGACTTGGCACGAGCGCGGTCTGATGCACGGGTGCTGGTCTCGAGATAGGCGTAGAACTCAGCCAATTGCTGCTTAATCTTGTCTGCATTCTTTGGCGGCGGGCGCACAAGTATAGGCAAAAAGTCAGGCGGAATGCCGTAGCGAAGGATGCTTTCGACAAACACGCGCAGTGCCTTGATATGCATCCAGGCGGCAACGACGTCACCAAAGCTGCCGCGCAGCCACTCGGTGATGTTGTCCAGGAGCTCCTGCTCCTGCTCCACAACCTCCATGGCAGACAGACGATCGCGCTCGACGGCCTCCTGGTCGTAGACAAAGTCTCTGACAATAAACCTCGCATCTCTGGCCTTATTCGTAAACTCGTCAAACACGCGCTTGAACACGACTACGGCATAGAGCTTATACTCGGCATCCTCAGCCACCAGCTGGCTAGACCGCGGAACGACCATATCGGTAAGTCGCTCGTACGAGTTGTTCCACTCGCGCGCAAGCGGCCGAGGCACGGCGACAAAGGCTGTGCGGAGATAGTCAGAATCCTGAATGCAGTGCTCGGGCTTGACCACGCCGCCCAGCGAGCGCACAGACAAATTGCCTGTTTGGCGACGCTTCACAGTGGCAAGTGAGTTCTTAATTGCATTGTACTGAGTCATCTTTGTCTTGAGCGCCGCATCGACTGCGCCCATCCGCTCGGCAATCTGGCTGATAATCTCTGGCAGCGCCCGGTCGGCTCTGTACTTTGAGTTATCCCACGAAAACGTGCGTATGTACTGGTCGACGCTCTTGTCCTCCACCAGCAGTTGGCTCTGCAGACTTCTGTTGTTGTCACCTGTCAGCCCCCGGAGCGTATCGACAAACTTGCTCATCGTGTTCTCGTACGAAGAGTCATATTTGCCCAGGTCGTCAGACAGCCGGACAAGCGTATCTAGCGTGCCAATTTTGAACTGTGGCAGAACAAAGTCGTACAGCTCACCACCGATAACGCGGTTCTTGATATCGCGCCAGGCAACATGGCCGTCGCCGTGTGCTGGCACCGAAAGAAGCCAGTATAGTGTCATTTTTAGATTAGAAAGAGATGGCGTGTGTCAATTTAAAAAAGAATATGAAAAACACTTGAGTTTGCTCGACAAACACCTTCGTCATCGCTTCTCGATGAGGCAAGTTGATCAAATTAAATGATCTGAATTACTTTTATTCGCCAAAAATGGCATGTACTAAGATTTCACTTTCTTCATCACCAACCCCAGCTCTGTATAATGACATAAAAAAATCAGCTTTAGTCGTTCCGATAGCTATGATAGCTGTAACTATATCTTCAGGTTTAAACTTGCATAAAAATAATGAGTTATAGATGTCGTACCCATTTTTTACCCTTTTATAATCAATAATTGCTACTTTACTAGCCAAAAATATGGCAAACCGTTCACTTGATATTCCTCCGTAACCTTGAATAATATCCCTAGCAACAACAGCATCAATGATACCATCCTTAATAATCTCATTTGATAACAACTTTTCATTAACATCTTTAACATCCACTGAGTACATAAGCTTTACAAGTATATTGGTTTTGCCAGACATTTTAAATATATAATTTTAGTGAGGATAAAGAGAACTTGCGCTTGTCTCAGATAGCACACATAAATTGTTTATATATTAGTTTAGCCACTTCTTCTATTGGTTTTTTTTTACAAGAGGGGCTACTTTTAAAACAATTAATTATTTCCATGTTTCACAATACAAACAATATATTTATAATAAAGACTTTAACGTTTTAAAGTCTTGCTTTACTATTTATTTGCAAATTTAAAAATTAGTAAATTAACAAATGCAATATTCTTTAATTTACTAGAGTATTTTGTTAAAAGTTTAAATATGAAACATGTGTAATAGATGCAAACAATTTGCGAGTGCATATGCTCGATCTAATGTGAAAATGTAAATATCGGGCCAATTACATGTCTGTAGATGTCATCTTCAGTAAACTTACTTAACCAGTATATTTGCAATTTGTAGCGTCCATAAAACGTGTGAGCCAAACTTAAAAAACATTTGTCTTACAACGAAATTCAGCGGAATTACAATCATTTCAATATATCAATACCATTTTATTATAGTTTCCAAATTTATTTTTATCCTTGTTAACACAAAACTATAGCTAGTTGTGCTACAAAACTGTTTAAATATAATACTTTTTCTACATTCAAATCACTTTGCATTGTTTTTGCTATTTGTAGCATGTAATTTATAGTTTTTAATAAATGGAATAACAGTTGGTAGAGATATATTATTGACTACTCCAAGCATTGCAAAGGTAAGCAAAAAACATAAAATAGAAAGCAAACAATTTTAGTCTTATTCTATAAAACACGCGTTTTCTGTTTAAAATGTTAAAACAAAATTAAGCGCTATACTTTTAGAGTTGATTTTAATAAATATAAATTAAACAAGTCTGTTAACTAGCTGCCGGAGGAAACTTGTAGAAAGCATTCTTGTTTGCAAACAAATTGTAATTGTTAGCATTAACTGTTATTGAGTTACAGTAAAATGTTTCAATGAATGTTATTTCGTTGTAAAATTGACACTAAATTAATAAAAAACTATCACAAATTGTCAACTGCAGCCTTTTCAAGATGTGCAAGTTCACCACTATCAGCGCACATTTGTCTAAACATGCTGCCAGTATTGTTTAGCAGTTTTGCGGGCGAGTCGAACTCGACAATACGACCATTGTCTAAAACAAGTACGCGGTCATAATCGATAACAGTACGCAGCCTATGAGCAATGCAAAGAACTGTCGAGTTGGCAAACTCTGGGCCGCGGATAATGCATTGCATCTCTTTGTCAGTTTCAAAATCGACAGACGCAGTTGCTTCATCCATAACAACTAGGCGTGATTTGCGCACTAGAGCTCGTGCTAAAGCCACTAGCTGGCGTTGACCAAGAGACAGGTTTTGTCCATGGCTAGTGATTTCATCATCCAATGAGTAGAATGCTGCCGTTGGTGCAGGTCCAAGCAAAAGTGTGCGTCGGAGAACACCAACCAATTCCATGTCAGTGTAATCGCCGAATGGATCCAAGTTGAAGCGGACGGTTCCGTTGAACAGGGCAGGGTCCTGGGGAATCGTAGTAATATTTTTGCGGAGATCCTCTAGTCCAACGCTAGAAATGTCTGTGCCGTCCAGTTCAACGCATCCGCTGATTGGCTCAACGATTCGCAAAAGTGCAAGTGACATAGTGCTTTTACCAGCGCCGGTCCGTCCAACAATGCCAATCTTTTCACCGTGACGAACATGGAATGAGATGCCATGCAGAACAGCACGATCGGCAGTGTAGCCAGCAACTAGATTCTTGACAACGAGATTGCCTGACTGCGGCCAATTCTTGCTCTGTAGCACCTGACGTAGCTCCGCCGATGTCTTGGCCAGTGCCTCTTGGGCAATAGTCATGTACTGGTGCGCTCGCTCCACTGAGTTGATAGAAAGTTCCAGGGAGCTGTACTTGCGAATAGCCGATGCAGACTCGGATAGCAGCTGGACTGCATATATAAGCGTAAAACCGGCAAGCCCGCTACTGAAATGGTCAATGTCCATGAGTATCAGAATGGCTGTAAAAAATGTGATCGTCGTGCTAACAATACCCAGACGGATCCCGATCCAGCGGCGATATACTCGCATCATCATGTCAGCACTGAGATACTCCATAAACCGACGTTCCATTTCAACCATGTATGCCTGCTGCATGCCAAAGCTCCGGATTGTCTTGCCGCCAGGGACAATTTCGCTAAACAGGGAAAGCATCGGTGCATTGCTTGTTGCCTCCAGTCTTTTTGTCTCGCGGGCTCCTACAATGTAGCGCCAGGAAACGCGTACATAGATAGTCATGGAAATGGTGCCCGCAACAATAAATAGTGGCGTAGCCGACGAAATCACAAGCAGTGTTAAGCCAACGGTTATTATCGCTCGCAAAAAGTAGTACAGGATTTCGATAATGTTTTCGTCGATTATCTGCATATCCTTTGAGAACCGCGTCATGATGCGTCCGATAGGCGTGGTCTCGAGGAAACGTGGTATAGCGTACACAATTGATTTTAAGAGCAGCTCGTGGAATAACTTTGACGCTCGTAAACTGCGCAAATACATAAAGAGGAACGTTCCTGAGCTGATAAGGGCTGCCACAAATCCAATGAGCAAGTATATCACAAGGATGCATGAGGGAGAGCTGTCCATTATGTCAAGACGAGAGGCCAAGTAGTAATCTCTATAGATTGCCAGTACCTGGGCTCCGAGAAGACTAACAATGCATGTCAATGCAAAATACCAGCCACCGCATGGTGCAAAGTATGTCTTCCATGCATTCTTTTTGACCATCCCGTGGATGCGCACCTCATCGTCAATCAATTTTCCGTCTGTAGGAGATGCCGTCTCGGAGAATGGTGCAGTTTCGGGTGTATTCTCGGTTGCCGCTGGTGTTTTAGAAAGAGCTGTGCTGACCTCGGAGGGCAACAATGGCATACCATGTGGGCTGTTGGTTTCACTAGATTCTAGATCCGAGTCAGTATTGTAGACATCAGCTGTGCCATCCTCAAGATCGTGTGGCAAACCTTGGAAGTTGATGCTGCCATCGTTCAACAAGACAACAAAATCGCAGTAAGGCAGACACATCGACATGTGGTGTGTAATCAAGATCCGTGTTCTGTTGCGCATCAAATCGTCAGAATTTAGCAAACACTTGTGCAAAATGTGTTTTGCAGTGTGCGAATCTACTGCTGATAAACAGTCGTCAATAAGCAAAACAATGCTCGACGAATAGACCGCTCGTGCCAACGCGACGCGTTGCTTTTGACCACCAGATAGTGTAATGCCGCGTTCGCCGATTTCTGACATGTCCCCGGCTGGAAGGACTAGCAAGTCAGGCACCAGCGCACATGCATAGAGAACCTTTGCATATCGCGATGAATCATATGGCTCGCCAAAGAGAATATTGTCTCTGATTGTCGCGTTGCATAGCCATGGTTCCTGCGCCACATAGGCAATCTCAGTCAAACTGAGTCTTGAAAATGAACCGAGGTGTGCGCTTTCGTCAGTCAAAGCGGTAGTAGGTACAAAGATTCGGCCGCTAGTAAGCTGCATCTCGCCAACAAGAGCAGAAAGCATAGACGACTTGCCACATCCAGTAGGTCCACCAACGATGGTAAGCTTGCCTTTAGGAAAATTGACATCGAGGTTCTTAAGCACAAATCTCCCTGATCTCGGCGAAGTCTCCCAGCTGAGCGTGGCGTCTTTAAACCCGACAACATTGCTACCATCTGAGCTATCCATGTGCACTCTTTCTTCCAAAGGCTGAATCTCGACCTGCTTTAGATATGCCGATATGCGTTTGAAAGACACAAATATGCTGACCGAATCAGCTACAACGAGAGCAATTATATCAACAGGGCGTTGAATAATCTTAAAAACCGATATGGCTGCAAAAACCGTGGATGCCTCAAGGTCGTGACCGATGCTATACAGAATAAAAGAAACAAAGCTGATAATAGGCAGAGATCCCATGGTCCACAGGTTGATCCAGCACCAGACCTTGGCTCGTCTCCACAAGAGTAAAAGCTGTTTAGCCCGCTTCTCGCCGACTATATCAATAAATCGCGATCCCCAGCCAAACAGCTTAATAGGCATTATACCTTGAACTAGTTCGCCGATTACTTCCAGTCGCTGATCATTCAATAAGCCTAGCTCCGATTCCATACTGTTTGCTTTGGCAACAAGCCTGCGCATCAGAAACATGACCAAGACAATCAGCGACGTGCCTAAAATCCCTGAAATACCCAAAAGACGATAAATGTACCAAACACCACCGATTTGTTGAATAGGCATGGTAAATACAGCGTTAATAACCGTTGGCAGCTTAGCCATTCGTCCAAGGTCGGCTGTGAGAATGTTGTAGATTTTCCCATCTGACCGATTCTCTGTCTGACCTTTATCGACACTTTCTACGCCATCGTGAGCCAAGGCATTTGTAGGAGTATCGGACTTTTGACGCAAAGTCTTCTGCGTCAGCAAAGTGACAAGCACATTTCGGATATATATTGTCAGTGATCTGGCGCGCCAATGTAGCTGTTGCTCAACTTGAAACATTAGAAGGCCACTGCACATCATTAGGGCTGCTAATAGAAAGCCATAGCGTAAACCTATGTGGTTCCCAGAGTAGCTCTCAATAAACTGCAAAAGGCGCTGCATCAAGAACGGTTGCATGAGCTCGAGAGCCACAAAAATGGGGTTAAGAAGAAGCTGTGTAAGAATCTCCATCTTGAATGTACGCATCAGATTCCATCCAAGGCTTTGGTCGCTAAGATGGCAAGATTTAAACCGGCGCCAGCATTCTGACATAGTATACTTTAGAGGCGGAGTGTACAAGTCGACAAGCTCTGGCTGACGTATCTGAGTCAGGGCGACAAACGGGTTTGCCCAGCTGAACAGCGTACCTTCCAGAATTGAACATCCAATTTCGGGTGATTGCTGCTGATGAACGGACGAACGTGTAAGCCGTTTCGAGTGCTGAGATGTTATTTCAGCAGGAGTGGTCTCAACTTGATCAAATGGCTCCGGAAGAAATATCGACGAGCTTTGACCAGGAAGATTACGCACAATAAGAAAGAGTGCAGTGATGACAGTATCGACAGCAGCCCGGAACATGAGCCATGGTGCATCTTTGGGCGCTTTGCTGCCCCAGAAGGGTGTATGCCACTGCGCACGGACAAAGAACATAAAATAGAGCTGAATCAGATCTGCACCCAGACATCCGGCGACAAAAATCATAATCGCGGGACTGAACAGTCTAAAGTAGCGCCGCTTGTCATAGCGAGAGTAACTTTTCCATTCCGATGCGACGCTTAATAGTGCCAGCAGCCAAGCAACCAAAATAATGACTGCGGATACCATGTTTGCATAGGTCGTGACATTAGCACCATAGTAGCGGTAGAGGAGTACCAGTTGCGTAAATACTCGAACACCGATTAGAATAGTTACAAGAGGACCAATCCACAGGCGGTTGTCACTGCCATTGCCACCGTATATTCCGTCTGATACAGTTAAAACCTTGGGATAATAGACCGACGGTATGTATTTCCACGCAATAAACGCAAGTGACACTGGCAGAAGAGCGTCTACAAAAACAGTCCTAGCACAGTTGTTGTTCTCCCAGTCCCAACGCCAAAAGACAGGACTGTTGATTCCGCAGAAAAGCTGTTGAAGCATCGTTTTGGAGGTAACACACAGATTTATGTTTTATTCAGACTTCAAAGGTAAAAGCAGAAAGAAAACACAAGTAAAGAGAGAGAGAGCACTTTTCGAACTGGTGCTATGAAAACACTATCAAAGTGGAACAATACATTGTGTCTAGAAAAAATATATAATTTCCAACTCAGACACTTATGCTGCGGCCACAAAAAATAGGGGCATTATAAAACAAAATGTGGGAAATTGCATGCAATATTAGATCTAAAGGAGGTGTGGGTATGCCAGTTGTATCTGTCATCCACAATCCAGAGGCATGCATATTTGTTCTGCTTAATCAACGGCTTCTAAGTATAGCTTGTCGCGCACTTCACCCAGCTATTCCAAATTTGAGTTAGTAGTTGTGGCATCCCCAGCATTTGTGTTTTTTATTTCTAAATCCTTAAACAATCCTCTCACACACTCCTATGATGACTTGTACTGGTGTCAACAGATATCAAGTTCTCTTAACAAACTGCGTATTTCATCACTACTGAAAGTCGTGTCTTCTTGTAAAAGACACTCAGTGTCGCTCATAAAATCCTGAATAGCTGCAAACTCTTCTCTAAGCTAAATTTAAAAATCTAGTTTATAGGGTGGAGATGCGTGGCAAATTTCACGTCAAAACAATCATAATGGCATTTAAATATTAAAAAACTTGGAATATTGTCTTACACGTTTAACTTTAACAATTCCAGTTCACCAAAATGTCTACTCTCGTAGATTTGTGTTTGATGAAGGTTTCAAGTAACACTTTATTATTAGAAAATACAAATATTTTTGCCTAAAACACAAGAATAATTTTGCCTATGATAAAACATGTAAATCCCATTTTTGTGCTTTAGTGAGTAACTGCCAAGGATAGAAAAAAAACAGTTACAAAAGTAAGAAAATAAAGATAGAAGAGCAAATAAAACAGTGGGTACTTTCAGGCTGGGGTTTAGTTTTTAGAAACCTGTATTTTTCCGGCTGAATATGGCGTGTTAATCAGTTTCAGAAATATGAATGACTAACCAACCAACAAGTAGCTATTCACCTATGTCTTCCTATTTATATCCAGCAGTACATACTATTTTAAAAATCTCAGAATCAGCCGTTCCAATATCTTCTAGAGCTGCTACTATATCTTTAGGTTTAAAGCCATATGAATGTAATATGTCGTAGATGTAGTATCCATTTTGTATTTTATCATTTACAATAATAGCCATTATTTCAGCCAGAAATATGGCAAAACGCAAGCTTGATATTCCGTTATAACCTTGAGTAATATCCATAGCAACACTATTATCAATAATACCATCTACAATAATTCCAGTTGTTTCTAACATTCTGTCAATTCCTTCACTTGGGTTCAACGCCATAAGCATAACAAGTATATCAGTTTTTGTAGGCATAATAAATAGAAGTAAATTAAAGTAATTAAATAGAATTAACTAGTACTTGTTCTTGAAGAGACACACAAATTGTTTATATACTTTTTTAGTTTTATTTGTTGCTTTGCGGTTTTCTGAAGTAGCTTCTTTTAAGAATTATTTATTTTGCGTTTTTCAACAAACATGCATTTTTATTTAAAATATAGACTGCGAGATTTTGTATGTTGTAATTTTACTATTGATTTAAAGATTCGACAATTTACCAAAACAAAAAATATTAAGTGCAATAATTGACATTTCCATTTTGTTAAAAAACCTAGTATATGTATATATAATTCGTGCGAAAATCGTTATTTAGACAGAAAACAATAAAATCCATTCAAATATACTAAAAGTGTGGAGCGTGTTTCCTCACTGTTGAAAGTCGCGTATATTTGTAAAAGACTTTCTGTGTTGCAAATAAGGTCCTGTATAGTTGCAGGCGCCCCCTTCAAGCTAAATTTTAAAATATATTTTATAGGGTAGAAATGAGTGGCAAATTTCACGTCAAACTGATTATAATGACATGTACATGTTACAAAATACTTGAATCATTGTTTTCCGGTTTTAACCTTTGACACATCCAGTTGACCGACATGTCTATTCTCATAACTGTGTGTTTGGTTCAGAGATTGGGGACAACACTTTATTATCGGCAAATAAAAATAAATTTATTTTTTGACTAAAACCTAAGAAAATTGTTCATTGAAAGAACATGTGACGCCCATTTATGCGTTAGGGTGGATAACTGGCAAATCGAAAAAGTGAGGAAAGTAAAAAGTGATGGTAGAAGGATAAATAGAAGAGCGGGTACTATCCTACAGCGGGTTAACCTTTGGCCAACCCGTATTCCCTTGGCTGAATATGGCAAACTAATCAGTTTCAATGCTATTAATACCCAATTGCCAAGTAGCTTCGGGTTATGTCCTTTTTTTCATATTTAGCAATGTATATTGTCTTGAAAATATCTGCCTCAGTCATGCCAATATTTTTTAGAGCTGCTAATATATCTTAAATTTTAAACCCGTATATCAGCAGTACTTTGTAAATGTAGAGACCATTTTGCACATAACCACCTTTATAAATTGACATTAAATTAGCCAGAAATAAGGCAAACTGCTCGCTTGGTATTCCCTTGTAACCTTAATTAATATTCCAGACAACGTCAGCATCAATGATACCTTTTTTAGTAATTTCAGTCATCTCTAACATATCGTAAGTTTCTTTACCTTGGTTTAACCTCATAAGAATAACAAGTAAATCGGTTTTTGTGAGCATATTAAGCAAAGATATTTTGATATGGATATAGAGAATAAATGAATTTTGGCAAAAATGTGATTTACCTATTGTTTTATAGCTGTCAAGCTGTTTTTCTTGCTCTATATCTTACAGAAAATGTCTCTTTTAAAAAATTAATTTACTTGGCGTATTTCACTAAAATAGTAAATTATTTAATGAAAGATTTTGAGATTTGAAAAACTTATTTTCTATTTTAATAAACATATTCGACGAATTAGAAAATTAAAACGTGGCAGCTACAATAATTTATTTAAACTTGGTAATTATATAATTGAAACGAAATATTGTTATCTAGGCAGCAAACAATAAAAACTATTAAAATATACTAAAAGTATGTGCCAACAGAATAACTGGTGAGCAGACTACTATCTGTGTTGGTGAACTGGTAAGATGAACTTGGGTATGAACTAGTGGCAAGATCGGAACTGCCGTACGAGTATGAGTAGGTATACGAATCAGTAGTGTAGTCTGGGGAAGAGAATGCGCTGCTTGAATAATCGTTAACATTTTCTGAGGTAAAGGAAGTGACAGCAACGTAGGTGTAGCTGTCTAGTCCATCAGTTGAGTCATCCTCTTCGTTGTCTTCATCAGGAATGCAGGTATCCCAAGAAGACGATTCATTATACGCATACGCCGGGCAGCTTCGCTCATAAGAGTAGGTGTATGTCGGATATGGCTCATCAGTGTGGGTGGCAAGATACTCACTCTCCGTCCAGAAGTCACCCGTCATCGAGGTATTAGGTTCGCGTGTGTCTTCAGAGTAGGGAGGAGCGAGACCAGTAAAAGTGTTTGGGATTTCGGGAGTAGTGGTTGAGCCATCAAGAGGATTGATATAGGTTCCTTGAGCCTTGTCAACGCAGCAGGAGGCAAAATACTCGAGGCCCTCGTCGTCTATTACAGCACAGGTGCCGTTTGGAGCAACCGTCTCGATAGTCGACCATGTGGGTCTGCCGCGGCAGCAGTGGACAAACGAAGTGGGCGTATTGATGCAGTTCTCCTGGGTAATGAAGATCGGGTAGGGTGGGTCATAGTGAGGTGCAGGCAGGACATAGTAGTTGTCGTGGGAGCCAACGGGAAACTCAATTGGATTTTTGAGATAGGAATCGTAGCCGGGTTTGCGCTCAACAGTAACGGTGTTGTTGTTTTCGTCGACAAAAGTGCCCTTGAAGCTGTTGACACAGCCGAGTTGCCATGTATTGTAGTCTTCTTGAGTATTGATCCAGCAGTAGTCATAGACTCCTACATGTTGCTTGTAAGTTTGACAGAAACTGACCATGGCACCACCGCCTAAAGACCAGTAGGAGGAGTTCTGGCAGTTGGCGGTTGAGAAGATAGTTGGAATGGACATGTTGGCAAGCTGCAGATAAAAGACAAGATGACGAAGAGCTGGATGGAGTTTGTCTGGGAGGACATTTTGAAAAGGATTTGGAGAAAAAGTGGTAGGTTTTATAGATGGCCGAACTGAGATATTCAATCCGAAGCAATGATTCAGAGCTAGATAGCTAGCTAGAATACCTTTTTATGTTTGCTTACTCGTTATATGGCATTTTCCGGAAATGAAAACTGTGGAAAATGATGTATTCAACATATATTGCTGACGGTAATTGTCAAGATAATCTTTGGATTTGCGGCAAGGTGGTTGCATTGGTTTGTGTGTTTTTTTGGATGAGAAATGGCAAGTGCTGCGGCCAGACTTGATCTGAGAATGACAGATGTAAGACTAGACAGGACACGATTGTAGTTGCACAAACTGGTTTGAGGATAATCTCTACAGTCTCACGTTTGGCAAGCGTACTTGGGTAGCATTTATGCACCAACTAGCGTCTATAAAACAGGGGAACAAGGTTAGCTGGACAAGTCACATCGTAAGCAGCATTTTTGAATGAGTATTAATAGAGTAACGTTGTCTCTCCACGTATTTTGGTTAAATTATTGCAATGGCAAATGTTTGATAACAGGAGCAAATGTACCATGTGTACCAGACACAGCTTGCTAGATACGTAGATCTGGACCATCTATTTTATTTTTCAACGCAGCCAAAAAAAAGACCGAGGCTGATTGTGGATCAAATGATTTTTGTCTCCGTTTTTTCCGTCGTCACCTTTTTTGTATTTTCTCCTTTTACCAAAAAATATACAAGCATTTGTTTCAAAATGAGCGCTACTGAGCCGGTCAACATAATCATGATTGGGATGGCGGGGTCCGGGAAGACGACGCTGATGCAGCGGATCAACGCGTACCTGCACGAGAAGAAGCAGGCGCCGTACGTGGTGAACCTGGACCCAGCGGTGGGCAAGCTGCCGTTCCAGGCGAACATCGATATCCGCGACACAGTAGACTACAAGCAGGTAATGAGCGAGTACAACCTGGGGCCGAACGGCGGGATCCTAACGTCGCTGAACCTGTTTACAACGAAGCTTGACCAGGTAATGGGGCTGGTGGAGAAGCGCGCATCGACGACAAAGTACTTTCTGTACGACACGCCGGGGCAGATCGAGATATTCACGTGGTCGGCATCGGGTGCAATCATAACGAACACGCTGGCGGCGACGTACCCTACGGTGGTGGTGTACGTGGTGGATACACCGCGGACGGCGAGCCCAGCGACGTTCATGTCGAACATGATGTACGCGTGCTCGATCCTGTACAAGACGCAGATGCCGTTCCTGGTGGCGTTCAACAAGACGGACGTGGTGGGGCACGAGTTTGCCGTGGAGTGGATGGAGGACTTTGAGGCGTTCCAGCGGGCGCTGCAGAGGCAGGAGGAGGAGAGTTTCATGAACTCGCTGATGAACTCTATGAGCCTGGTGTTGGACGAGTTCTACAGCCATTTGCGCGTGGTCGGGGTGTCGGCGATGACGGGGCAGGGGATGGAGGAGTTCTTTGACAAGGTGGGTGAGGCTGTGGGAGAGTATCATAAAGAGTTTCGGCCCAGGATGCAGAGGCAGATGGAGGAGAAGCGCGAGCAGGAGAAGAAGGACAAGGAGGAGCAGCTGCGGCGGCTGATGCAGGATCTGGCGGTGACGGAGGGCAAGGAGGTGGAGCTGTGAGGCGCATATGATGATTTTATGGTAGTGCAAGCAAAAGAAAAGGGGAAAAAGAGCAGCGAATAGATACTTTCCAGTTGTGACCGTTTTTTTTTGGTTGACTTTTTTTTTGAATATAAATCACTCGTGTTACATTTCACTTGCCAATGCAGCTACTCGTGGCATTCCGGGCGACACAAGCACTGCGGGCAGCTTCGCTGATGCGCAGCGCGGTGCGTGGACCGGCGAGCAGACGTGCCTTGACACAGCACAGCGGAGGGCGAAGAACACGCGGCAGCGACACGGGTTCCAGCGGCGGGTGGACGCTGAAGAGCGCAGTGGGGCCGGCGGGCATTGTCGGGGGCATCGCGGTGTTCCTGTACTCGCGGCGCACAGCAGCAGTGTACAGTGAAGCAGCCACGGCGTCCCTTGACGGCGGACGCGCAGCCAGCACGCGGCTGAAGCTGCTGCACGCGCAGTCGTGGGCCGAGGTGCGCAGCAAGACGGCGCACGAGGCATCAAAGACGCCGACGCCGACGCCGACGCAGGACGTGTCGCTGGTGCGGCAGCTCGTGCGGCTGCTGGCGGCCGACGGGTGGCTGCTGCTGGGCGTCACCCTGACGGCCGCAGGAGCCGCCGTGGTGGGGCTGTGGGTGCCCGTGGTGACCGGCGATCTAATCAACGTGATCGCGCGCAGCATGCAAGCGTCCAGCGCCACACTACTCCCCCAGCTAACCGACGCCCTGCGATCCCCCGCCCGCCGCCTCCTCCTGCTGTTCGCGGCCAACGCGCTCCTGACGTTCGCGCACACCACCCTGGTGACCGTGCTGGGCGAGCGCGTGGGCGGGCGCCTGCACCACCACGCGCTGCGCGCCCTGCTGCACCACGACTTGTCGTTCTTCGACACTGCGAGGTCCGGCGAGCTCGTGGCCAGGGTGACGGCGGACGTGGGGGAGTTTACTGCGACGCTGAAGCGCCTCGTGACGCAGGGCGTCAGGGCCGCCACGTTGTCGCTGGGCGTCGGCGTGCAGCTCGTGCGCTTGTCGCCGCAGCTCAGCTTGGCGCTGGCCGCCACCATGCCGCTGGCCTACGCCGTCCTGGCGCTGTACGGCCGGGCGCTCCGCGGAATGCGCGCAGACGCGCTGCGCTGGCAGGCTTTGTGCGCCGGGATCGCCGGGGAGGCAGTCGGCGGCGTGCGCACGGTACGCGCCCTGGGCGCCGAGCAGGCCGAACTGCGGCTTTACAGGGAGGCGCACAGGGAGGCTGCGGCGGCGGCCACGCGCTTCGGCGTGCATATGGGCGCGTTCCGTGCGCTGACGCAGGTGGCTGTGGGCGGCATGGTGCTGACCGTGCTGCATGCCGGCGGCCGCCTGGTGGTGCAGGGCGAGCTGGCGCCCGGTGCCCTGATGGCCTACATGATGGCCACGCAGGCTGCGCACCGCGCCTTGGACGCCCTGGGCGGCCTGATGGGCCAGGCTGTCAAGGCACGTGCTGCCATCTCTCGCGTGCTGCAGGTGACCTCGTTGACGCCCCTGATCCCGGCGTCCGGCGGCGTGCGGCTGCCCGCGGTGCGCGGCCACGTGCGCTTCATGGACGTGGATTTCGCCTACCCCTCCAGGCCGCACTCGCAGGTGCTGAGCCACTTTAACCTCGACGTGCCCGCGGGCGCCGTCGTGGCGCTGTGCGGCGCCTCGGGCGCTGGCAAATCCACAGTGGCCGCGCTGCTGGAGCGCTTCTACGACCCCGGTGCCGGCGAAATCTGGCTGGACGCCTGTCCGCTGAAACACCTGGACGCCAAGTGGCTGCGCAGCCAAATCGGCTACATCCCGCAGGACCCCACGTTCTTCTCCACGTCCATCAGAGAGAATCTCCGTATGGCGCACCCGCAGGCCTCGGACGCCGACATACAGCGCGCATGCGTTTTGGCTAACGCTCACGGGTTCATCCAGGGTTTCCCTGCGGGGTACGATACCGTGGTGGGTGAACGCGGCGCGCTTTTGTCGGGCGGGCAGAAGCAGCGGCTGAGTATTGCGCGCGCCATCTTGCGTGATCCCGCGATCCTGGTTTTGGACGAGGCCACGTCTAGTTTGGACGCTGAGAGCGAGCGCGCTGTGCAGGCCGCGTTGGACCGCCTGATGGTCGGCCGCACCGTGCTGGTTATTGCCCATCGCTTGGCGACTATACGCAATGCCGATAGGATTGTTGTTATGGGCGACGTGCCTGGACATATTGTCGAGCAGGGCTCCCATGATGAGCTCATTGCTAGGCGCGGCGCGTACTACCGTTTGTACACTGATGCGCAGCCAGAGCACAAGTCCGACTAAGGGTTACTGTGTCTCTGTATGCGCCTTGGGTCATTCCCCTCCCCCCTTCCTGCCGGTACTAATCCAATATGTGCCACTGCATCGTCCTCGTAATCTAATTCCGTCAGTTGTGGCTACAACACCAACACCAACAACTGTAGACTGTAGAGTGCTTTTGTTTCTTTTTATACTTTCCCATCTTCTTTCGTTTGCTTTTTCTATCACTTTATCAAAGTATTTACACTCTTGAACCATACGTTCTAAACCATGTTAACCTTCAGTTTCTCCACGTCATCTGGCGAATATCCGCAGCCATCATCGGTAAGCACCACACATTCCGTTACTTAAACCTCCTTTAACAAGCCACATGTTAAACAATCTTTACTTTTAATAAAATGTAGCCTGAAACACACCTTCAGTCCGCTACATCGAGCCAAGAAAGCCCCGAGTCCATTGACGCCAAAAGAGTTGCAGAGTTTGAAGCGCAGCAACGGCATATAAAATACGCTCAGGGGCTTGACCAGCCAAGAACCGATATAAACTATCACCATCTTCTGGCGAACCTAGGCCTTTACCATGACTACGCCAATTATTTAAAAGACACTGATGCCATTTTTCTTGACTTTGCTCGTAAAGCACCAGCGATTGTTGATCAACTCTTCTACGCCGCCGACGACAAATCGAGTCCTCAGATCCTCACAAAAGACCACATCGTCGGCTGGCTTGACATTGCGCTAGAACTGATATACACCCATTTTTACGACACCGACTCTCCAAAGAATGTCCGACCCGTCACTCAATACGTCAATGTCAATCATCAGAACAGGAATCCCAGTGCTACCGATATTAACCCTGACTACATTTTGTATTATCGCTCTCGTCCCAATTACACTACTTCCGATATCCACTTGGTATTTCTGGCCAAGTGTGCCTTATACCCGGATACAATCAAGCAGTCAGATCTCGGTCAGATGGTAGAGTACGCTACTCATATTTGGAAAGCACAGCCTACTCGCCTGTTTGTACCGCT
>JANBSE010000163.1:0-16943 GCA_027578475.1 Coemansia sp. RSA 2607
AAAAAAAATTAAAAAAATGTTATTTAAATGCATATGTGATATCAATATACAGTGGCAATAAAAAGTGTATCAATGTTTTTGACTTTGGATTTGAAGCCTAATGTCTCTGCGAGTACTCAAGATAGAAACAATGTAATAAATTTGTTTGAAAGCACTATTTTGATTATATACGTTGCAAATAGATTCACATGATTAGCTTTACTAATCACAAAGTTATGGGCATTTGAAACTGACCTTTGCATTGATACACATTTTGAGCTACTGATTAAAAATAAAATTTTAATTTATTAAAAAACAAATCTATGGTCTACTATTACAATAATTAAATTTTAACATTTAGATGTGTTGTCTGTTTACTTAAGGCGCTAAAAATATTTGTTTTTGAATAAAAATTTACCAATTGTGTGGAGGGTGTTTTCTTCATGGTACTCTCCACAGAAGCCTTGGGTTGCCCACCATGCACATCAGTGGATGACACTGGCTCCAGTACTATGGGTGCAGGGGTCCTAAACACTGGGGCATTGTCATAGCTCAAGTGACTGCCTGGTCCATCGGGAGATGACATTTTGGAGGCTTGCACAGCTACACCCAGTCCTGGGCTGGCAATTACCAAGTGCTCACTCATTGATTTTAACTCCTCCACACTGTGCATGTACCTGCACATCTCTTTCTGAGTAACAGGTTTCTCGTCTTTACATGACTTGGCAGCAGCCAGAAAAGTGACCCCTGATGAGCTAGCAGTCTCTGCCACAGTGAGTTTCTCCTGTACCTTGGCAACGGCAGCAGCTATGGCTAGTTTATTGCTATATGGATGATTCACACCTGAGGGCATTTCTCTGCTAGCCTTCTTAGATCCCAACATGTTTTTTGTTTTTGTATTTTTATATTTTTCTAATGTTTTTGTAGTGTTTATATGTGTATTATAGGTCTGGGTAAAAGGTATCAGATTGACTATTAAAACCTCAGAACAAGAATAGATAGAATGAAAAAGAAATAAAGAGGATAAGTGCATGGCCAGGATGCAGCACAAGCAACACTTGTATAGCTTGATGTTCTGAAATGCTTAAAAGTAGATACACCAGCTCTAGCAAGTAAGGGAAAGCTGTGTAGTATGATCTCAAATGTTATAACAAATTGACTTGCTAAATGGTCCACTCCCAATTTCCTCAGGACTCCACCAGATATCAGCTTTTTATATTCTTTAATCTTGTTGCCTCTTCATTACTCGTTGCAAGCTTGTTTTAGTTTTTTCATGTTTGAGACCATTGTTAACAATCACTGCTGGTCAGTCCATTCTCTGAACTGACTCGTCATGCTCATGTCAGACAACAGAACTGCTCACATCAATGGTATCAGGTGACCCGATTGTTGCTGTTCCATAGATGTTTCTCTGAGCCATCTGATGAGCATAATGCTTGCCATAATAATTTTTTATTTCCACTGTAAAATTATTATAAAAGCATAGATCTACTCTCTATTAATTAAACTTTGTGATATATGCTTTTTCCAAATATTTAACAACTGGCTGCATGGCAGCTAATTCACTAGTCTTATTAATATAAAAAATAACAAGCTGTTCTTGTAAGCATTTCAACTAGTAACAGTGATACCTGTTTAAATATCAAATTCAAATGTAGTCAGGAATTTCTTTAAAAAAGATGCTAACTACTATAGAATAATGATTATATGTAGAAAAAATAAGTAAAATTGACGACCTTTCGGATCGTCAGGCAAAGTCTGTGAAAGCCGGTTCAAGTTGCATAGTCAAGCTGATGGGTGAAGCCGAGCCACTTAAGGTCCACCCAGCGGGGGGGGGCAATGAGGGGACAGATCGACATGCTCCTGCAGAAACAGGTATTGCTGTTGCCCAGGATGCAATCTCGGAAACGCTGATGGAGCCTCTACCAGGGGTTGCAGGTGCTGATCATATATAACAGAGGCACTTGGCTGAGTCTTTTGGTGAAACAGGAGTAAACTCCTAAATCAGAGAAATTTATTGCAAATGTATCTTCTATCGCCTCCACATATCAAACCACTAGTGCCAGTCATTCCCTTCACTCGTTTAAACCGGCCCGCCTTAAATCAGTACCTTTCTGAAGGACTGTTGCTTCCTCACCTCGAACTCGAGGTTCTCTTTTTCGCTTCTTATTTCTCTTCTTATTACCTTAATCTACTACTGGGGTTTTAACGGTCCTTTGAAATACCTTTCCCTGATCAAAAAAAATGCCTAAAAAAACTCCAAAAACAGTATAAAATTTCTTAAAATCACAAAAACATATTAAAAAGATGTCTAACCCGTTGAACAAGCCTTCTGGCAAGCCAACCACAAGCACTCCTAAGAGCCACCCCTCGAACACAATGTCTGGGCCACCCGCGACTAGAGGTGTTGAGAAGCATTCGGTCCAGGATGGCAGCGAGTCAGCTGAGGTACCGGCGGTGCGCTCCACCGCGCAGCTTAGGGATTCCCAGTCAGACAACGACAACTGGCTGGCTGCTGTCAAACACAGTATCAAGGAAGTGCGTGCTCTGCTCAAGTGCCTGCTGATTGCAAGCCCTGACCTCGGGGCACGAAGTGCCAATACCCCCTTGTACGCGACCCAGGGGGATCATTTTATGTACTCAGATGCACTGCAGTACTGTATGCCCATGGCCAAAAGACCGGGGGCGACATTATCCACTGATGTGGCTAGAGACAATCCTATGGCTACTGCAGGGGGGTATGATCAAGAAAGAAGCACCTCAAATAAATTTGTCATTTATTGATATAGTATGGGGAGGCCAAAACATACAACCATATAGCTTGGTTGCAAGTGTCTTTAGGAATAAGACATTTACTTAACACACATAAAACACAACACTTAGTTTACTTCAAATTATTCTATAGTAATTATTGATATATCATGTGCATGCATGGCAGCAGTTATCATAGTTTTGCATCTCATTCTCATGAGCATCTTGAAAGACATTTACAATTATCTTGGGATAGAAGCCCAGTCCTACGTTTGAACTAATAATAAATTTATTTGTTAAACAATACAAGAGAGTAAGAGACAAAGGAAAACTCTTTGTCTTTCCCTGGGTGGGGTCAGTTTATACAGTGCTGGCAAAAAGTTTAAGGAAACAACACCTAAACAATTGAATATCTCAATTCACTTTTAATTATTTTTAACATGCAGGTCATAGAATTTTATAACTTTGCTTAAATAAGTATTTAACTTGCTGGACCAAAGACAATTGCAATCAGAGTTTTTAGACTTATTTTAGTATTAAAATTGGCAACCTTTATTTTGCCTACACCATGTGTACTGCTTAAATTTACTTTAATATTGCGCAATGCAAAACTCAACAAGTACATTACTTAACTTTAAATTTTTCTAAGTTTATATTGTTATTTGGTTTAGACAATAAAAAACCAACTTCTTAAAATTGTATTTTAATATCAAGTCAATGTAGTAGTGGCCTTGGACTCGGTACAGTCTAATGAAGGTTTACTTGTCCATTTATTTACCAGTAAAAATAAAAGAATTGTCCAATCAATGTGTAATTGAAAAGTAAACAATGATAAATTTTCCCTTGGACTGCCTATAAAGGGATGCGTCACTGCACATCCAGGCTGGTTCCTCACCTTGTTTCTTTCTGGATTATTTTGATTACTTTACCACTGAACGTGGTCATAACCCAAACTAACCGAAATTATTTCGCTTCTTCGTCTCCAAGCCTATTCAATCTCCATGAAGAATGCACGCTCTTCTGCCTCTCCGTCTGCCTCTAGCACTGCCCCTGAGGGTGCTCACCAGTACACCCTTGAGGAACTTGCTCACCTGCAACACGTCTCGTGTGGTGAGCATAAGTGCACCATCAACCCTACCCTGGTCATGCATTTTGACTCCTTGGTGCTCACCTGTCACTGCACCAAGCCTGCTGAAGAACACGTTTTTCAAGCACCATTTCGAGGGCTACATGCATCAAATTGGTCAAGACTACTCTGTCCCCTTGCTGGGCAAAGACCTTTCCGCCCTGCTGTCTTATGATGCTTGTGCCTCTGACCGCTCCCTGGTCCAGGTCACCACCATGCTTGCAACTGGTGTCCGCACAGTGGAATCCGTCCTCAGCTCTGCTGATGAGACCTTCGCTGCTCATCTGGCCCTGGCTGAGAAGTTCTATTTTGTACTCAATGATCTTAATGTCATGCTGCATCGCGCATTGGGTCAAATCAGCGAGATCTGCACCCAGCAACTCCTCAAGCTGGGTAATGCAGAGCTTGCTGACAAACCAGCCAACAACCTCCTCTCAACTGAGGAGTTTGTGCAGACTGTCAACACTCAGCGTTCACTGCGCAAGAGTCTCGCAGCCTCCATTAGCAAAAGCACCACTGCCAGCTAGCCCAACCAAGGCGGCGGCAATGGCAAGAAGAAGAATAAGTGCGGCAATAACGGCGGCGGCAACAAGCAGCAAGTCGAATTGTCCAGTGCTAACCAGGAGGCAGCCAGCACCACGCAAGAGGCAGTGGCTCCTGCTACATCTGCGCCTAGTGGTGGCCAAGACCAAGGTTGCACAGGCAGCAATGGCAACAGCAACTCCCAGGGCAACCATGGCCAGCAGCGCAACCCAAACGCGTGGAACCATCCTGCCAACAACCAGTAGGTGGATGGCTTTCCCTGTTCTCACATGCTTGGCAGTGAATTGGCGCATTGACAGTCACACGCAGTGTCATTTCCTCCCGTTTTTGTATACCCCTAGTTTGATTGGTGCCAGATCGTCCACCCCTGGTTCGCACCCACTCGGCAGAGAACTCGGCACTCATCACGGCCGAGGTGGCCAGTCTCTTGGCCAAGGGTGCAATTGAGCCAGTTCCTGGTTTGACTCGCTCCTCTGAATTCTATTTGTCGCTGTTTACAGTATCCAAGAAGGATGGCACATGTCGCCCAGTGCTCAACCTGAGAGACCTAAACAAATACTTACCACGGCAGCATTTTTGTATGAAGGGCCTTCCAACCATCTTCTCTATGATGCGTCGAAAGAACTGGATGACGTCGATCAATCTATCTGATGCATTTCTGCACATTCCTGTGTGCTTCTCCTCTCGCTCGTTGCTTCGTTTTTCTTGGGCCGGCACGCACTACCAGTTGGTGCGCTGCCTTTTGGTCTCTCGCTGTCCCCACTCATCTTCATGAAGATGATGTGCATGGTGATTTCGTACCTCCGGCGGAAAGGGACATGGGTTTCAGCATACATGGACGATTTGATAGTCATGGTGCCAACATGTTTGCAAGCCAAGCAGCACACTTGATGAGTCATTCGGGCCCTTGAGGGCTGTGGCTGGGTGTGGAACCAGTGCAAGTCCGCACTTACGCCCACCCAGTCAATCACTCATCTCAGTTTCAACCTGTGCTTGCGCTCTCTCATGACTCATCTGCCCTCAGCGAAGCGCCATGACTTGCAGAGCCAGGCGCAGCTCCTGTTCCACTTGCCCTGGACTACGTGCAAAACGTTGGCATACTTTCTCAGCCACACAATGGCAGCGACACCGGCGGTATTCCCGGCTTGCTTGAAAACGTGCACACTTCTCCATTTGCTGTTCTCGGTCAGCCACCAGCCATGGTCTCACCGCTTCCACCTTTCAGAGGAGGCGCGTCAGGAGCTGGATTGGTGGTGCACACACCTGCGCATCTGGGATGGTCGCTGTTTCCTGCCTCCCACGCCGACGCAGGAGACTTACGTGGACGCGTCTCCGGAGGGCTGGGGCATCGTGACGCCCATGGCTACGCTGAGCGGTTTCTGGGATCACTGGGACCGCTCGCGTCACATCAACTGGCAGGAGCTGGCGACTATCGGCCGGGCCCTGCAGCTGCCTACCTCGCGCGGCTGGGCGGTGAATATCCCCTCAGACAATAACACCACTATTGCCTACATTTGATGCCAGGATGGCACCATCTTGGAGCCCCTGAGCCGGCTAGCAGAGGACATTTGGCATGCATGCCTTGTGGACGGGACTATGCCAGTTATGACGTACATCCCTACAGCAGTCAACCTGGCAGACAATCCGTCTTGGGTGATGGTCTCACAGTGAAAATGGACGCTCAGCAAGCCAATGAATTCGGCGGTTGACGTGGCTACCGGCCCAAACCGGCCTGCACTGGACTCAGCTGGACTGACTTTTCGCCACTCACTGCTCCGGCTCTGCAATCAGTGGACAGGCAAGGGCTCAATCCTAGTTGTCCCACCTTGGAACTTAGTGCCCTGGCTTCTTGAGAAAGTGCTGCAAGAGCACTTATTGAAAATCACCCTAGTCTTTCTGCTATGGTCAAGTGCAAGCTGGTACCCGACAATGACGGAGCTAGCTCTACGGGATCCGATCCCAATTCCGAGGGAGGCAATTCTTCTGCTATTGGGGTCAGTTCACTCACTCAGCCGGAACCCACAGTGGAGCCTCTGTGCATGGCACATCAGCGTGCAGGCTACCAGGAGGCAGGCCTCAAACCAGCAGCAATAGATCAGATCTTATTGCCCAACGCGCAGACGTCACGCAACCGTTCTTACGGCAGCATACAGTGTTGCTTCTCTGACTGGTGTGCCCTTATGGACATTGAGCCACCCAAGGCTACAGTGCTGGCCATCATAAATTTCCTCGCAACCAATCACATAGCTCGCGGCTGGTCAGTCAACACAGTGCTCCAGTACTGCTCCGGTATACTGGATCTACTTTCAACAGAAGCACGCATGATGGCGCAGGGTCATGCAGGGTACAAAGATTATATTGACAGTATCATGCATTACACTTTCTGCATGACGCCGGCTATGGAGCTCTCAGACATGCTCCTCACATGTCGTGTTAGCTGGCTCTTTGGTACGCTGGGCTTAATGCCCCTGCCGACATCCAGCACATTGCCACCAATCGCATCCACTTTGAGGAGGACCGGATCTTCATCCCAATCATGGGTCCAAAGAAATGACGGGCTGGCCGGCCGATTGAGTGGCCAGTGTACATCGCCAGGCATGATGACAAGGCTATTTGCCCTGTGCACACTCTTGAAATATCTTTTAAGTGCATCGTTGCCAACCATCTGGACGTCACAGTGGCCCATCCATCCTTACCCAGTCTTAGTTTTGTGCCCTTGCTGCGTCACATGCATAATTGCAGCAAGGCACTTGGCAGAAACAGAATCTCCAACCACATTCAGGAGATCATGGCACTAGCGTCGAATCCCTCTGGGGCATACGCAGGTGCTCGTTCTGTAGGTGCCGACTTGGCAGTTAACAACGGTGTTCCGCTGGAGGCTGCCATGGATCATGTCAATTGGGCATTCCCCGCAGTTTTTAATACTTACTATTGCTACACACGGATCGCCCAGGCGCAGATAACTGTGGCTATTCTGGGCCCCTCTGGTACAGCATCATTAGACTGTGCCGAGTCCAAGGCCACTGATTTGGCTGACCGACGTTAGGAAGGTCTGCCTTCAGTGGCCGAGGACTCGGCACAGGGCCCACCCTGTCTCCCGCCCATGATCCTACATTTTCTCGGTGAGGAACCAGCCTGGATGCGCACTGTCGCAATCCTTTATAGGCAGTCCAAGGAAAAAAATTTCATTGTTTTTATTCACATCACGTTGTGATTGGGTAATTCTTTTATTTTTACCCATAAATAAAGTGACAAGTGAACCTTCATTAGACTGTGCCGAGTCCTCAGCTACTGAAGGCAGACCTTCCTAATGTTGGTCAGCCAAATCAGTATATCGCTGGCTGTAGATGCACCCATATGGACACATATGGAACATTCTGTTTCAATATTGCAGGTCACTTTGATGAAAAGTACAAACTTCTTAAATTCTTGGCACGTCATATGCACAATGCCCTGTTTGCCAACAAAAACTGTGCTGGAGCATTAGATTGTACTCTGGAGTCTAAAGACTTGGATTTATTTGACTTCTTGGACAACATCAGTGCTGCAAAATCTCAAACACCAGAAAATGACAATAACCCAATTGTTCAGAGAAACCAACATGTTGACAAGATTGTCAATAATTTGCAGGCTGTCTTGATAAAAATTGAGTCATTTGCTTAGAAACGACGTTTACATATGCAAAACAATACTAATCAACAAGTGCAGGTTTGAATATGTTTAAAGTTATTTAGTGTTTCCTACAATTGTATTTTCAAAAAATAACTAGTAGCAATTCTTGAGCGTAATTGCTTGCTTTTGTGTATTAAGCCTATAAAACTTTGTTGCTTAATTATTGTCTAGCTAATAAACACATAAGCTCCAAGCTAAACAAAGTTTAAAAGAATGTCGTATCACAATGTCTCGTGAATGACGGCACAATATAATACAGATTTACTACAAACTATTTTACAATAAGAATTCTATTCAAAAACACAGCACAATATATAAAACAAACAGGTTATATCCTTGTATATAAGGAATAAATTAAACGTTAAAAGCGGTTCAATTAATATAATTATAGTGCTATAAACATTTCAAAGCAAAACTAAATAACCAGGTTAGCTGTTGGCTTGTTGAATTTATTTTAGATAAATAAAAGTTGGTTTACAAATTTGCAAAAAACAGCTATATATTACAATAAAATCAAATTTGTGATATCTAGTCATTACTACTTGATTTATAAAAAGTATTTTTTTAGATTTGAGCACACTGTACACAATTTCTATTTTTTGTTGATTTGTACATGTAAACTATTTTTACTAACAAATCATTTGGCGATCAGCATTTTTGGACAAAACCTAGAAAATAATCTGTGCTTGCTAAATCACCTATAGTGCTAGAATGTATATTAACGCGCTTAAAAACATATTTATTATATATTATTCAGCTAATTGTTATTTTAAGTATGCTAATAAAAAATATTGTCAATAGCCTTTTGAGTAACTAAAAGCTAAATATAAAATAATAGACAATTGCGACACTAAAAATTGTAACTACGTTATTTGAATATGCAGAATAGTTAACAAAAATACTTAAAAAAGTACGCTAGTAGTTTAATTGTAAATATAGTTTTGTAAACAATTATTCAGTTTAGCAACAATATCTTAGAACCAAGATTAACGATGAAAAGACAACATAACTTTTTAATACATTTTAAAATAGTAAAACATAATGTATTTTGTCAATACTATAGTTTATAGTTGTTGGCAAATTACTTAATGTACAGAAAACTTGTTTAACGCCAATATCTTTTGCAGATACTTAAGAAACTGATAAGACGAGCTTTACTTATTTTTTTAAAAGTATTATATGTAATTAACTATGGAATCAACATACGCACAATAAACCATCTGTCAGTATTAATATTTCAAACACAATGACTCTGGTAGACAGATTTATTGTAAGTGTCTGTGTTTTTTTACAAACATAGCAACTATTATTTGTACATAAAGCATTTTTTGACTAGAACGGCAAATTTAGAAAAGTTAGCACCAAGTTAATCCTGTCATTTTCTTTAGCTAATATTAGTGGCAAATACTAAAAATAGTTTCAATAATGTATACCATGAGCACAATAAAAGACAAAAACCGAGATATTGGATAACACAATCGATACTACATGACCCAATCTTGGGGTCAACACATTTGACCACTAAACTGATTGTTGCAGACACGTTTAATACAAAAATTAACATTAACTAAAAATTTAAAGACATGCTATTTTAAAGTAACAAATTGAAACTAGGCAAGTGGTGCATGGGAGCAAGGCATGGTACGTTCCAACAAAAAAGGCACAACAGTAACCTGCTTTTTTAGAATATACTTTGGCTATCTATACGGTTATACTAAGCTAAAAAATAAATACTATACTTGACTTGAATGCAGATACTGGGCTGTGGTTAGTTTTGTAGCCAGCGATACGTTGGATTTTAGATTGCATCACTCGAATTAACAATAGCAACACAATTGTCATTTTGTTGCAAAATCAGCGTAGTACAGTTTGGGAGTAGGGGTGCGTTTTAAGCTGATTTTTTAATTTGCAGAATTCCAGATTTGTTTGTTACCATTAGCACTCTGGTTTCCAGTATAATGGTGCCAAGCATGAGCTTTTAGATACGCTAGTAATTTAGTTTTAAGTTACCACATATGATTGTTGTAGCAAAAACCTTTACATAAGCGTGAAATGGTACACATACCTCATGGTTATTACCGCTCTTACAAATAAAGTCTAAACTGTTCTTTACAATCGGGGTCGCCAGGTCGTCAAAAATAAAAAAGACGAAATGGTCGGGTTGTGTTGCCGAAGAACCTGCTAGACCAAATAGTTTACAGCACCCAGCTGCTGAAAATAAGTTAATATTAAAGTGTGTATATGTATAAGAACTATTTCTAAAAGGTTTGCGCTGACCCGGATTGGCGAGCTATGAAATACACATTTCTTACTCAGAAAAAGGAATTGTTATTGCGCAATGGTTATCCAAATAATTGGGTTTATAGCGCCTTAGCCATTGACGCTATTGACTTGCTAGCACAAGATATCGCCAAAGACTACTTATTACGTGTATATTTGCCAGTAGCTAGACTGGTGATTTGTGTATACTTTTTACCGTTGTGAAATAACACCGTACTCTAGGCATACTCTTTCGACGTAAAGACATGATTAACGGTATTATTACCAAACGGGATTACAAAGGTTGGCCATGTTTTCAAATGGTTGCCTTTGCGCTTGGCAGATGTAAATACTACCATCTTGCTACAGGTTAAAGAGAAGAATATACATCGTAACTTGGATTAGACAAATCGAAGCCAAACTCTTTCATTTAATGGACACCAAAACAATACACAACGTATAGCCTTGTATTGAAGAATCAGGATGATCACTCGATCAGCAAATCAACCCAAGTGCTGGTAATGGCCCGAGCTGCATGGTGCCGAGAGAACTGTCATACTCGAGAGATAAAATAACACTTTACATTTGGGAGTAGGAGCATAAAATATGTAAGAAAATTTTACTGCATGCAAATCCAATACCAAAACAAAGCAAAAATCGAAAAGTCTGAGAATATGCGCCACCCGTCCCGATTTGGCGGAGCTGCATAAGCTCGGAGCCGACGCGCCTGACGTCACGGCCCTAATCCCGGCCGGTACCAAAACCTGGTCGAATCGGACCCGGAATGATACCACGGGTAGAGCTGAGCGAGTAGAGTAAGCTGTGTTAATTTGAAAGAGTTTGAATTACTAGTTGCAGAGATATTAAACGACAAAGGTGAAAATTGCATGACGTTGGTTAAGCACAGAAAGGGTATATGAGGTGAGTAGAAGATGCACTGCACTTTTTCGTTGAAATACGTTAAAATGTCAATTGGCCTTAATATATAGTAAAAGTTAAAACAAAAGCTTGGTACATATATATCTATGTCTTGGCGTGCTGTGTACATGATTTGGGCCGATTTGGTCCACTACAGGCTGAGCTATTGACCGGTCTTTGCAGTCGGTCCGGTTTATCATGTGACTTTTACCGCTTAATAATCCGATCATTTCAAATCGAAAGATCACTCATTGATCAGAATTGCCAGGAAGAGTGGCTGATTTAATACAAGTTAGAGTCAACTTTAAATTAATTACAAGCAACTTGGGTTAAAAAGCATAGTTGGTAGTGGATCTTCTGGCACTGTTCACGACCATTCATTCATTCTTTATAGCCACAGGATCGATTGTGTCAGCGGGAACAAAACCTAGGACGCGACCGAAGAAATATAACTGGGCTTCAAGTGCGCGTATGATGTTAGCAGCTTGACGGAAGCCATGCTGCTCGCCAGCAAACTCTACCAGAGCCACGCGCACACCACGCTTAGACAGGGCATCTGCCATCATTGAGGCCTGGTTTGGTGGCACAACCCGGTCCTCAAGACCCTGCAGGAATATGGCTGGGCATTGGATATTCTGGACGGCATGGATTGGCGATCTTGCATGGTACAGATCAGGAGCATCGTCAACGCTAGCGCCAATCAGGTGAACAGGATACTGGGCTTCAAATTTGTGCGTTTCCTTTGCCAGCACCGCGAGGTCAGAGATGCCGTAAAGACTGGCGCCAACCGCGAAAACGTCGGGGCGGAAAGCCAGGCAGGCCAGCGTAGTGAAACCGCCGGCGCTGCCGCCCATGATCGAGAGCCTCTGGCGGTCAGCCAGACCCATATCGGCCAAAGCAAGTGCAGCGGCGCAGCAGTCCTGCACGTCCACAAGGCCAAACGCTCCATAAAGCCGCTCACGGTACGCACGCCCGCGTCCGGTGGAGCCCCCATAGTCGACGTCTGCAACGGCAAAGCCGCGCGAGCTCCAGAACTGCACACGCGCCTGGTACACGGGCTGGGCAGCAGATGTCGGCCCGCCATGGATCATCACCAGGAGCGGCGGTAGCTCTTCAGGAAGCCCGGTGTACTGTGCGTTAGTCGGCGCGTAGTACCAGGCGTAGGCGTCGACCTCTTCCGACGCTGCATCAAACGGTGGCAGGCGGGTGCGGAACGAGATTTGGCGCGGCACCGACACCGAGTCGGCGGCTGGGCACTCTGGATGACCGGCCACCAGGTTGACACGCGAGCCGTCCAGCCAGCACGCATACAGCGCCGGCCGGGCTTTCGGGCCGCCGGCAACCACCAGCAGCACGGAGGCGTCGTCGCTCGCTGTCGCCAGCTGCATGCTGCCCACCGACGTCCAGACAGGGTCGGCAGGCAAGACCAGCTGCTCAATAGTGTGCGACTCGACATCCAGCACGCCGACACGCCTAGAACCTTGTTCGCTGTAGGTCACGGCCACGCGGCCAGCAGCTACAGGCAGCAGTGTCGACTCGCCAAAGACCCACTCAGGCCCGGCAAAGTCAGCGGCCACAGGCTGCGCCAGTGACTGCTGAACTTGCCCGCCGCCGCGCACATCGACGTGGTAAGGGTTCCAGAACCCCGAGCGGTCGGCCAGAAAGTGTAGCGCACCGGCGGCGTCGAACCGCGGCTGATAGATACTCTCGCGTACACTGTGGCCGGCCACAGAGGAGAGCCCTGAGATCGAAAGATCGTCGTTGGAGGCGTGCACGGTGGCGTGGCGGAGCACGGTGGCGTCCCAGTTCATCTCCGGGTGGTCCCACGAAAAGAACGCCAGCTGCGCGCCCTCGGCGTCAAACGCCGGCGACGATACAAAGTCTGATGCGGCGTACAGCACGCGGTCTGCGCCAGCGTCCGGCCTCAGCCCTACGGCAACCAGACTGTTTTGTGGCTCGCCTGCTACGCGATGATCCTCGCGCACGCATACCGCCCAGTCCATCCCCGGGTGCACGGCGAAGCTGGCGTACCTGCACCCCTGCTCGCCCACGCGCCGCGGCTCCTCTCCGTCTGCGCTAAGATCCACCACGTACATGCCGCCGTCGCTCCAGTTTGAAAACACCAGCGTGCCGCCGCGCACTGTGTACGCTCCGCCGCCATACTCGTGCACAGCCGTGCGCACGTTCCACTTGACATCCGCAAGGTGCTCGGTCGCTGGTGCCGAGGCTTCGTCGATAGGCTTGCTAAGCAGTGCGTAGCGTCCGCCCTCCTGCGGCCGCGACTCCAGCCAGTACACGCGCCGCGTGTCTGAGGGATCTACCACCACCGACCCTACCGACGAGGATGCCTGCGCAACTGCCGACGCGCTGACTGCACTCTTCCAGCTTCCGTACGCTGCTGCTACTTTTTCCATTTGCAAGTATGCTTGTGTTTTCTGATAGTACAAATAATATTCCGAGTTGAAGAAAAAGTGTAAACTTGTTTCCCACACTTACTCAAGAGCAACACCCTGATCCAACACAATAGCCAGTAATCAATCATGGCATACTTATTAAATTAAGCGAGTGTCATTTTGCGTACCATTGCACTACAAAACGATATTGTTCCAAATATCAACAATTTAATTTAACAAGCTTTTGCGCGTAAAAGTATACAATAGGGACAAAGCTAAAATTAAACTTAGTGAAACCCTCTCTTGGTTCCTCACGGTCCAGAGTTAGTATTTCATTGTTTCCAGGTAAATCCCTGAACAATATTTTTTGTAGAGTCTAAATTTTCTATTAAACTCGCATATCGCTATGTCACAATCATTTAAGCTATAATTGAACAAGGTTAAGAAATATGAATTTCATTGTCAATACTTTTTATAATTCCTTTGAAATGTTTATTATAAATACTAGAATCACGCTCAACGAGTATAAATAACAAACCACCATTAACCGTAAAAATATATACCTTTTCTTAGTAATCCTGGGTAAACGAGTCAGACCCGCTGTTGGTCATCTTTGCAATAATTGCATGTTCCTGCTCAAGAGTCGACGACCGGTACTTTAGGCGACACAGTGGCACATTGGTCTTGTGTACCTCGGTCTGCCCGGTCTCAAGATACTCACGGCCGATCCAATGCCTCTTGACTTCGGCTTCAAACCCGCTTTGGATAACCGAGTTCATGGCAAGCTCGCACATGTCGACGCTCGAGTATTTCCAGATCTGAGCTGCCACCGAGTACTCCTCCATCAATGGCTCCTTGGTGAAATGGAACTGCAGTGGGTCGTCAGTCGACAGCGCAACGTTCAGACCGCGCTGGAAATATGTGTTGAACGGGTTGCGCTCATAAACAAGGAACAGCGCGTTGTTTGACAGCGGCGACATGGCTAGTCCAATCTGCTGCAGATAGTAGAGGTACTGAAGTGCTGGTACCTTGCGCAGCAGAATACCATGGTTAATGCCTTGGGCGGCTAGGAAAGCAGCTGCCAAGTGCTCTGTATCACCTGCTTCACCAGCATGCGGACGGAAGACAAAAGTGTTGAACCCACGTTTCTGGCGCCACTGGTTTAGCGAGCACATATTGGCCATTGTAAAGTAGCAGTAGTACGTGTATGGCGGGTTCTCGCTACTGGTCCACACGCGCGGCAGAGGGTACTTTTTGTGCATGCGGCGCTCAGGCTTGGATTCGTCGTCAACTGAGTCAAAACCGACCACGCGCTGAAGGAATACGTGCAGCTTTGGGTGAGACGATGGGTCGCGAGTAACCTCAAACAGCGGACGGAATATGTTCTCGATTACCTGCTCAAAGTTTTCAACCTGGCCGCCGGCCTTGTAAACGTTGTACAGACGCGGAATCTGGATCAGCCAGCGCACGTTTGAAGAAAAGATCTTGTGATCGACGACCCACGCCGCAAGCTTGTCCCACTCATCAACAGACCGTCCATAGATCGAAATGCGGTACTCTGCCATCTGGTACTTTGACTGCTCAAGATCTGACGCAACCTCCTTAGTGATCTGGGCAAAGAACTCGCCATCGATAAAGTTATCTGTCTTCATAAAGATTTCGCGCAGTCGCGATTCGCCAATCGGATTGTATTTGAGGTTGAACTTGTCAAAGCGGTGGTATGCGCCCTTATGCGCATGCATATCCAAAGTGTCAATTGACAGGTCGTAGGCAGTCAGATTGAGTGACTCAAACACTTGGCGCAGCGTCAGCGTCTGACCGTCGCGCACAATGACCGGCTTATCGGGCTCGGTCTTGAGCTTGTACTTGATAAAGCGCAATAGGTGCTTCTGATTCATTGCGCTAGCCAGATGCACGTGGCCGTCAACTTTGCGCACATTGTACAGGTCACGGTGAGGCACCATCTTGGACTGCATGGTTTCTTCGCGCTCGTTGAGCAGTAGATACAGCTGCCAGCGTGAGTCGAGGTAGCGCAGCCGGCGGTAAGTCCACGTCTTGATCGGTCCGTCGGAGATTGTGTCTAGAACGTAATTTAGATCAACGTAGAACTCGCGAATAGATGGCGTCTTGCTGATTGGCTCTGCACCCGATGCGCGGTCTTCCTCTGACGCGTAGACAGCATAGACGCCATCTTCGCCCATGGCAAACACGCAGCCGTCATCGCCCGGAATCGTGCACTCGTCCATGTTGAACTCGACGCTGACGCTGTTCGACGGCTCATGGAAGTTGCGCCAAGCTGGCGGCGGGGCTGGAGGGTATATCTTCCAGTCACGCGCGTTACGCGGATTGTCAGCCTCGCGCTGCAGACTGAGGCCCATGTACTTTGTGCGCAGCGCAATGCAGCGAGTCAGCGAGTCGCCAATACGCTTGAGCTCCTGCGGGCCCTCGTTCATGCCGGCCAGCTCAGGTGCTTCGTCAGTCAAATGGGTGCGAATCATCATTTTGCGGATCTCCTTCTCGAGGCGCTGGCCAATGATCTCCTCGTCCAGAACCGAGCCGCTCGGCAGGTCGTTGATTGTCAGCGAGCTGGCGTTTTGGCGCGTAACAGCAGGTATCGATGCAGCGCCGCTGGCGGTCTGGCTGTCCAGCGTCAGTGGCGGCATGGTCTGAAGGTCGACATTCAGATGGGGCATCCGTGGCGACATCTGCGGCAGCACAGCGTCCGAGTGGGCCTGCGCGAGCTTCTGCGACATCAGGATCGACCGCGGCGTGGTTGCGCCCGTCTGCGAGCCGGGTTGCAGCATGCCGCCAAACGACAGGTGGGCGTCGCCCTGGCTCGGCTGCAGCCACTGGGTGCCGGCACCGTTGCCCTCGGAGGCGCTCGAACTGACCGGGAGGGGCGTTTGGCTGTCAAACATGGCGTTTACAAATTGGTACTCCGCCTCAAAGTTTGTCTTTGACATTGTGCGCCGCGACAAGTAAGGATGGTGATCGCGATCGGGATTGGCCGGTGGGCTTGCGTCTTGCTGGACGCGGTCCAATGCCGCATCGATGACTGCGGTGTCGTTTTCATTTTCGTTGTCGTTGGTGTCGTAGGCATTGTTGCGCCCAAACGACAGTCGTGAGTGCGACCGGCTGCTTGAGCTAGAGTCTTCTCCAGGTGCAGGGCGTATCTCGTCGATCGTCATGTTATAGGGTTCTAAGCGTTTGGTCTATATATGGGGGAACAGTATTCCCCTCCAACCACCGAAAGAAAAGGATGGAAAAAGAAAAGGGGCAAATTGCCTGGCTTTTTATAGGTG